>JANSVA010334180.1:0-24245 GCA_025504915.1 Erythroxylum reticulatum | reverse complement strand
CTATGTATACATATCTATGTATATATATCTATGTATAGATATATATATAGAGAGAGATATATATGTGTACATATATATGTATATATATATACGTGTGTATATATATATATACACACACACACACACACATATATATATATATGTATATATAATTTAACACATACATCAAATATAAGAAAATTTAAAAGAAGAGGAAAAACAAAAACTTGAAACTTCATTCAATCATCTATGAGAGAATACCTGCTATAACTACACTGACTCCAGTTATCATTTGGTACAAAATTCTCATCATTGGGAGGAGCTTCATCATCATCATTCAATTTTAATGCATCAAATAACATGTCAATACTTTCTCAACTAAGATTATCTTCCAAGTCATTCACATCTATCAAATCTGGTTCTTCAGAAACCCAATATGCCAAAAGATCGATATTATCAATAGATATTGGATATGTTGAACGACTTGTGCTATTAAGACTCCTATTAAACAATAAAATTTTATTAATAGAAAATTATAAGAAATTATATCGAAATTAATAATGATAATAACATACATTTGTTGAAGCTTTAAATTGTAACGAACCAATATCAACTCATTCAATCTCTTGTGCTCTAATCTATTCCTTTTCTTGGAAAGGATGAATTTAAATGTGCTCTAGTTCTGCTCACAGCACTCACACATTGACTTAAAATCTGAATTGCAAATGAGATCAATTCAGATTGCAATTTTGGAACACCACTTCCAAATTGATCCCATTAAGAAACTGTAAATCGTAAGATAACAAAAGTAGGATTACAAACGAAACAAAGTAATAATTAATTTTCAACAAATAAGAAAAAAGAAACAATTAATACCTGGAGAAACTTTTGGTCTTTGTCGAATAACAATCGGCAATCCAAAATCCTCAGAAAACAACTTATAAAGCTCTGTTTGTGAGCTTAAAAGATCTTGCAACATTTCATGGCCAACAATTGTTATAATAGTGAATACTATTCTTCTACTAACTTCAGCTTTTTTTTTGCAAAATTCAGTTTAAAATATACACTATGATTCAAAAACACCCCAGCTGCAAACAAAGGAGAAAAAAGTTGTCTTTCTCATCTCTCATTGATGATTGAAAGATAAGATATATACAAAGAAGACCTATGTTTTATATTGGTCTTGATTGCTTTCTTTGCTCTTTCCATGACATCAAAAAAATAATTCATTGTTGGCTTTTCTTCACTATCAACCAAGCGAAACACCCTCATCAAAGGCTCACAAACTCAGATAACAAATTGACATTGAGGCCAAAATTCTCAATCTTCTAGTATAATGTTGGAAACCTCCAATCCAGCATTAAACCTAGCATGCTGAGATGCAACTTACTTATCACTTGTAAACATTTGTCTTAACTCTTTCTTCATCGAAACAAAAGACTGAAGTAATAAGAAATTTGTTACAAATCTTGTCACACTAGAACGACATAAATTCCTACCATTGATGAATTCCTTTCTCATTAAATTAAAAACACATGCACTATTATAGATAAATTTGGTCAACATTTTATCTTTCTGCATAGTCTCATCAATAATAAAAGAAAATACCTAGGTTTCGCTATATTCTTCAGCATTAGGTCAATGCAATGTGTAGCACAAAAAGTCCAAAAAAAGAATTATACCTATAATGTAACCTTCTTCCTACTGCTTTATAAGCGGAATCATTGTCAGTAATAAACTGAATAATATCAGTATTTCTAATTAGGCCAGATGCATCAATAGACTTAAAAAACATTGAGCCATTTGTAGAATAAACTAAAAAATTAATAATAGGATATTGTTTCCTATTTGTCCAACCATCACACATGATTGAACATCTAAAAGTAACCTAATTCACTCTTCTTTCAGTTAAATAACTTTTAATTTCAGAAACTAAGCAACTCAAAAGTTTACCCCTTAAGTCATCAATCGAAGAAGCTTTGTATCTCAAACTGTAAGAGGCTATTGCATCCACCACAGGTTGATAATAGTAAGACTGAGCAATATTGAATGTTGAACCTGTATCATACCACCATTTAGCTACTGCCATATTGACATTATGAGTCGCTTCTCTTGATTATATTACATTACGAATTAAAGGTTGAGCTCCAGGAGTTGTTCGTGGTGCAAAAAAACTAGTCACCTGCTTTCTTCTTTTCCTAGCATTAGGTGTAGGTATAACATTATCTTCATGCTGGGTCTGGGATGGAACACTATCATTACTACTACCACCTACAACATTTCCACAATCATCACGAAAACCAACAAAAGAAGTTCCACTACCAATTTCAAAATTCAACATTTCCCTTCTGTCTTTCTCATGTTGATATTCTTCAAGCAAAGTTTTCATCTGCCACTTCATATCATAACTTACTTTTTTACATGGGTCAACATGTCATTTAACCCCAGCTAAATGCTTCTTTAATCGGGTTATTCCTCCACATTTTAAATGCTTGTTACAAAACAAACAAATAGTATGGTTCCTCATAATAGGAACCAATGTGAGCCCAAGCTAGATCATTGCATCTTCTTAAAGTGATTTAATCAAGAGTACTTGAACTTCCTTCCATTTATCTGTAAAAATAAATAAATGCATAATTAAAATAAAGAACATGTAATTTCATTACACAAATATGCATGTCCATCTTATATAATATAACTTATACATCATACACAATTCAATTTCATTGATCACAATTCACCTAAGTCAAAAACTATCAATTCAATTATTCAACAAATATAATTACACAAAACATACATAAACAATTTTCATTTCCAACAATTACAAAACATACATAAACAATTTCTATTTTCGACAATTCCATTTCAAACAATTTCGAACAATTTCAATTCAAAGTTTCAAAGATGAAGATCAAGTTGAAGGTTATGATTTACATAATCACAAAACATACACGCACAATTTCATTTCCAACAACCAACAATTTCAACTATCATAAATTCACAATTCACAAAATAATGAAATATATATAAATAATTTCCATTTTCAACAATTTCTAACAATTTTCTTTTCTTAATTTCAACAATTTCCAACAATTTCATTTATAACATTTTCTAACAATTTCAATTCAACCATTACAAAATATACATACACAATTTCAATTCAACCATTAAAAAATATACATAAACAATTTCCATTTCCAACATTTTCCATTCCCAATAATTTTTAACAATTCCATTTCCAACAATTTTGAACAATTTCAATTCAAAATTTCAAACATCACAAAACATACATAAAACAATTTTCATTTCCAATTTTTCAACAATTTCATTTCTAACAACCAATTATTTCATTTCCAACATCCAATAATTTCAACCATCACAAATTCACAATTCACAAAATAATGAAATATACATAAACAATTTCCATTTTCAACAATTTCTAATAATTTCATTTTTTAATTTCAACACTTTCCAATAATTTCATTCTAACATTTTCCAATAGTTTCAATTCGACCATTACAAAACATATATAAACAATTTCTATTTCTAACATTTATCTATTCCCAATAATTTTCAACAATTCGATTTCTAACAATTTCGAACAATTTTAATTCAAAGTTTCAAACATCACAAAACATACATTAACAATTTCCAGTTCCAAATTTCCAACAATTTCATTTCCAACAACCAACAATTTCGACCATCACAAATTCACAATTCACAAAATAATGAAATATAACAATTTCCATTTTCAACAATTTCGAACAATTTTCATTTCTTAATTTCAACAATTTCCAATAATTTCATTTCTAACATTTTCCAACAATTTCAATTCAACCATTACAAAATATACGTAAACAATTTCCATTTCTAACTTTTTCCATTCCCAATAATTTTCAACAATTCCATTTCCAACAATTTTAAACAATTTCAATTCAAAATTTCAAACATCACAAAACATACATAAACAATTTCTATTTCCAAATTTCCAACAACTAATAATTCCATTTCCGACAACCAACAATTTCAACCACCACAAATTCATTTTTAACAATTTCAATTCAACAATTACAAAATATACATAATCAATTTTCATTTTCAATAATTTCCAACAATTTTTACTCCAATAATTTCTAACAATTTTCATCACAAAACATACCAATAATTTCTAACAATATCCATCACAAAACATACACAAACAATCATCTACAATGAATTTGTTTGTCAAATTTAAGAGCAAAAAATACACACAAAAATAAAAAATTAATTCAATGTCAGGTCGGGTTGGGTTTGGATTTGGATATATTTCAAATATGGCATCAAGGGCTGGTGGGCTGGTGGGTGGCATATAGCAGTTGCTGGGGGTGCGATGGTAGTTGTCAGACTGCCTGAGAGGGAGTGGTGGCAACTAGTGACGATGAAGAAGAGAGAGAAAGTGAGAGTGTGAGAGAAAAAATAATGAGAGGAAGAGGAAGGAGAGCAACGTCAAGTGTGAGTATGGGAGGGAGGGAGTTTTATATTAATTTGATTTTTTTGTATAAAAGAGAGAGTGAGAGTGTGCGTTAGTGAGAGAGAAAAAGAAAATGAAGAATATGTAGTAGTAGGTAACATCAGGTGGGGGGAGGGAAGAAGACGGGTTTCAAGAATTTTTTTTTGCAGAAATATCCTTGAAAATTTTAAAATTTTCAATATTAGCTGATATATGACAAATATTTTGAATAGTAGCTGGTACAGACCAGTGCATGAGGCTGGTACTGAAGCACTCATTTTTATATCGTTTTTCGGTCGAAATGGTACGAATTTCAAAACTCTACTTTCAAGTGCTGAATATTCATCTATTGATCTAATTCATTGATTTAAAACCAATCAATGTTTTAATAATCAAATAAGAAATTACACCAACTAGACAAGAAGTTTAAGGTTTAAAAAGTTTAATCAATATTAGATTGTCATAAAATCGGATTAAGATTAAATAAAATTTTAAAAAATTAAAATATAATTGAAAGAGATTATCCTTATTTATCAAAGAATAAAGTTTAATTAAAAGAGAGATTTTTAAATAAACATTAATTGATTTATTTTAGTTTATATAAACTTATTAATTTACAAAAATTGACAAATTGATTAATAAATTGATTATTTTTTATAATAAAGCCTTATTTGGTAACCAATAATGAAGGGATTGGAATTAAAAAATGAGAACGAAAATGAAAAGTGAGAATTTGGAATAGAAATGGAATGACTGATTTTGCATATTTGGTATGCAAGTACTAGAAATAAGATTATAGAAGTAATGGTAATGACAATTTTTTTTTACTTATGTTTAATTATTATATGATTAAATTTTTAAATAAATAATTAAAATGTTTTTTATTATTATTAATTAATTAAAATTTTAATGATCCAATAAATTATTCATTTTTAAATAATCATGTATGATTCGTTTTATAAGAATAAAATTTAAAAAATCTTAATGAACTTATTTTTGGTTATAAATGATTGAATTAAAATAAAATAATTATTAAATAAAGTAATGTGCAATGTTGATAATAATATCTTAATAATAATCATTCAAAATGATGTATTGTCTACATAAATAAACTAATATTAAATTATGAAATAGAGAGAAGAAACATAAAGAAAAAGAGAAGGAAAAAAATTTATGTTTGCAATTGTTTATTTTGTTATTCTTACTATTTGATTTCATGCAATTCTACATAAAATTTCAGAATTATTTAAAAATTATTTCAGATTTTCAATTCTTATCTTAACTTATCCATTATTAGCAATCAAATAAGTAAAAATTAAGAAATATAAGTTGAATACCTATTTTTATGTTTTCATTCCTAGTTATTAAATATATACTATAAATTATTAAAATAAATTAACTTGAAAAGTTAAAATTGAATTAAAAATTCGAAGGATTTTGAATTTTTATGATAGGCGTGAGGCTTTTAACCAATCAATGAAGGGCTTCTCTTTGTTACTTAGTAAATACTGTCGAATTTTGCAAGTTATTATTCAACTTAAGTGAAGATTAATTTGAACGTGGATTATGATAAGGATTTTAGGCAGGCCACACCCCAAAAGCTACCTTTTGAAGGTAAAGAGCCCAAAGTCCTTATAAATCTCATATCAATTTTGTATTTAATCAATATAAGATTCAAGTCCCATACCTTGCAATTAAATCAAATCGTAACATTCGTTCTCCCATAAGGGCCAATGTTCTCATTGGTCACGGCTGACACTTTCAGGTCACCACTCTATGAGTCAACACTTTAAGATCAGCTTTGATACCAATTGATAAGGACTTTAGGAGAGTCACACCCCAAAAGTTAGCTTTTGAAGGTAGAGAGCCCAAAGTCCTTATAAATCCCATATCAATTTTGTATTTAATCAATATGGGATCCAAGTCCCATACCTTGCAATTAAATCAAACTATAACATTCGTCCCTCCATAAGGACCAATGTCCTCATTGATCGCGGCTGACACTTTCAGGTCACCACTCTAAAATCCTTGTTGGTCATGACCACATTAGTTATATCCATGGGTCACCACTCTAAGACCCTTTTTGATATCAATTGATAAGAACTTTAAGAGAGCCACAACCCAAAAACTAGCTTATGAGAGTAGAGAGCTCAAAGTCCTTATAAATCCCATATCAATTTTGTATTTAATTAATATGAGATTCAAGTCTCATACTTTGCAATTAAATCAAACCGTAACATTCGTCCTCTCATAAGACCCAATATCCTTATTGGTCATGTCTATGTTGGTTACGGCTGACACTTTCAGGTTACCACTCTAAAACCAATTTTGATACCAATTGATAAGAATTTTAGGAGAGCCACGCTCCAAAAGCTAGCTTTTAAAAGTAGAAAATTCGAAATTCCTTATAAATCTCGCATCAATTTTGTATTTAATTCCCGTACCTTCCAATTATATCAAGCCGTAACAGATTACAACACCTCGTGATCAACCTTAAAAAAAACTGTCGAATCCTTCGCGCCGTTTCCTCAGGGTTAATTTTGTCAACTGTGAACTTTTTATTCCATTCCCTCGAATGCCCTGCTTTTCTCCGTAGCCAAACAGGACGCGTTGTTATTCAGCTAGGGTTTCGGTTGGTTACCATTTGGCGATTCCGCATCGGCTTGTTTCAATCCGATCGTCATTATGGATGTGATGAAGAAACTTTGACCAGTTGAATCCTTTAGCGGGTTTGAGCTTCATTAATCTTCGTTAGTCTCAAGATTTCCACGGTTTTCTTTCTGAAAAGTATTGAGTTTCGCCCTATGGCTGATCGCAACAATAACAACAACGGCACTAACGGCGGCGGAACCAGTACTGGCGGCGCGAAGCCGATATGGATGAAGCAAGCGGAGGAAGCGAAGATTAAGAGCGAAGCCGAGAAAGCGGCCGCCGCAAAAGCAGCATTCGAGGCGACTTTCAAATCGTTGGCGACTAACAATCCCGAAAAGCCTTTAGATTCCGAGTCGGAGGAAGAGGAAGCCGAAGATGATGATTTGGAAAACAAACCTGTGGGCCCTGTGGACCCCGCCAGATGCACAGCGGCCGGAGCAGGCATTGCCGGCGGGACTGCCTGCGCGGCATCAACGTTCGTAGTGGTGACGAAAGACGCCGACGGAAGAAAGGTTCCGCATGGTGGAGCTGTGATTAAGGTTAAGGTGGCGCCGGGAGTGGGTGTCGGTGGAACGGAGCAAGACGGGATTGTGAAGGATATGGGGGATGGGACTTATACTGTTAACTATGTTGTTCCCAAGAGGGGTAATTATATGTTGAGTATTGAGTGTAATGGGAAACCGATAATGGGTAGTCCATTCCCTGTGTTCTTCAGTCAAGGTGAGTGTTCTCTGTTGTAAATAGTAACATCTTATGCGGTATTTGTTTTCTGGGTAAGCATTTAATAGTGTAAGAGTTGCAAGTTGGATATGAATTATTTTTATAGTCTTTAGATTGTAAGGGAAATGTGAATAATGTGAATGATTGTTCCACCGGACACCTCGTATATATTTTTACCTGTCTCTGGAGAACTTTGGGTACATGTTGGTTTAGATCACATAATATTTACTGTCGGATGTTCTCTCAGGTACTACCACGAGTGGAGTTCTGGGTATGGCTCCTGTATCAACATTTCCTAATCTAGTCAATCAGACTATGCCCAACATGCCCAATTATTCTGGCTCTGTTTCTGGGGCATTCCCGGGGTTACTAGGACTGACTCCGGGAAGTGTTCCTGGTGCTTCAGGCGGAGTTATTTTGCCTGGAATCGGGGCATCTCTTGGGGAAGTTTGTAGAGATTACCTTAATGGTCGGTGTGCAAAAACTGATTGCAAGCTCAATCATCCACCACACAATTTGCTGATGACCGCATTGAGTGCACTAACCTCGATGGGGAATCTTAGTCAGATGCCTATGGCTCCTTCTGCAGCTGCAATGGCTGCTGCTCAGGCTATTGTTGCTGCTCAAGCGCTTCAAGCTCATGCTGCTCAATTACAGGCGCAAGCTCAGTCTGCAAAAGATTCTTCTGGTATTTGCTCTTGTTTAAATAATTAGCTTGTTCGTGTGGCTGCTACTCATCATCTACTGATGCTGTTACTTTTAGTACAACATTTTTGAGCATGCTGTACTTTTGTCATGGTTTCTGTACTTGTTTCCCCATTTTCTAGGCTCACCTGACAAAGCTGGAAAGGAAGATCAACTGAAAAAGACACTCCAAGTGAGCAATCTTAGCCCACTCCTGACTGCAGAGCAGCTGAAACAATTGTTCAGCTTTTGTGGCACAGTTGTTGGATGTACAATCACTGATTCAAAGCATTTTGCGTACATAGAATACTCAAAACCTGAAGAAGCAACTGCTGCTTTAGCATTGAACAATATGGATGTTGGGGGTCGACCACTAAATGTTGAAATGGCTAAATCACTTCCTCAGAAGCCACTTTCAAGTGCTTCATTGGCTTCATCTTCTCTGCCATTAATGCAACAAGCTGTTGCGATGCAGCAGATGCAGTTTCAACAGGCTTTGCTTATGCAACAAACTATGAATCAACAGCAAGCTGCTAACCGAGCTGCTTCCATGAAGTCTGCAACTGAGTTAGCAGCTGCTAGAGCTGCAGAAATAAGTCAGAAGTTAAAAGCTGACGGGCTTTTTGTAGATGAGGTCGAAAAGAAAGAAAAATCAAGGTATATTTCTGTGGTCTCCTGTCTTGCCATAAGAAGTACTGATTTTGCTGAAGTTGTGATTACTAGTCTGTCTTGCGGGTGGAAAAGGAAAACAATGACCTTATACTGAATTTTTGATATGGGTCTTGGGGAAGAAAAGCTATTCCTGTTATGTATGCGTTTGTGCAATTGCTTTTTCAATTTGTTGGAAACCTTTTCTTTAGAATTTTTTTTCTTTGCAAAAATTCAAATGAAATGCTTATGGTTCACGAAATTCAGAATAAGTGATAAGTTGTGTTTGGGGGTGTGAAGAGATCTTATCACAACATTGATTTAGTGTTTCATGTTCATAGGCATGAGATCTGAGATGGTAGATAACCTATTATTTAGAACCTTGCTGCTTCAATGAATTTGTCCATATTTAATTCAATATTATGACTCCAATATTTTCATTTACGTTTTTTATAAACCCACAAAAATTTGCAAGCATATGTTCTTGTTATTGTATCATACTTACTTGCATCTTCATGATAATTATGGAAGTAAAGTAAATGCAACAAATTAGGCATACATCCTTTGCACATTTTTGTAATCTACTAATGTATTGAACTTTGATTGAAGGTCTCCATCAATATCTCGAGCCAAGTCAAGGTCCAAGTCAAGGTCACCAGTTAGCTATCGACGCAGGCGAAGGTCTCGTTCTTACTCACCTCCATCTCGCCGCCGTATAGATCGTAGGTCTAGGTCACCAGTCAGGTATCATCATCATTCAAGATATGAGAGTGAACGGCGGTCATATAGAGATATTAGGGGTGATAGTAATAGATCTAGAAGACGGGATAGGTCACCTGATCACCATTCATCTCTTTCAAGGAGAAGTAGGAGTGTCAGCCCTCGGTTGAGAAAATACCATAGGCCTGACTCAAGCTCACCAAAACCTCGTAAAGAAAGTTCACCACATAGGTCAGGGAAATCATTGCATGGATCTTCAAGATCACCTAAGTGTCATAGTGAAAGTAGGTTATCACCTCGAAGTGGTAGTGATAAGAAACTCTCTAGGTCCAAATCAGTGGAGCACTTAAATGAAACTGAGAATGAAAAGTCAAAGCAACATGAGAGAGGGCGATCCAGGTCATTATCTAAGGAGAGAAAATATCAAAGAAGCATGGATTCCCTGAATTTGGATGAAGATGAACCAAGCCATAGGAGGTGGTCCAGGGCAAAAGCTGTGGAAGTTAAACAACAGTCACACGAGAAAGTTGCAAAAGCCAAGGGTGAAAGAGTTAAACATTGTGATAGAAAGAGGTCCAGATCAAAATCTGTGGAAAGAAGACAACATTTGAGGGAGAAAGGAGATGGAGGCCGAGACAGAAAGTCTAAACATCGAGATAGGAGAAGGTCCAGGTCTTTATCTATTGACAGTAAGCATCATGGAGAAGGTAGGTCATCCCGAAGGAGTGGAGAGGACAGGAAATCAAAGCACAGGAGGCTCTCCAGATCAGTATCTCCTGGGAGCAAGCACAGCTCTGATAATATGAAAGATGAGACTATTAGTGAAAGGTCAAAACATAGTAGCAGGCGACGATCAGTGTCAACTGAGGATGAGCAATGCAGATCTTCAAGAGATATAGTGGATAGTAAATATAAAAAGAGAAGAAAGTCTAGATCAAAATCTGTGGAGCGCACATATCACCTAAAGGATGAGAAAGTTGTAAAAAATGATGAGAATTTGATGCATTCTGACCGCAGATATGGCAAGTCTAAAGATGCCTTCAAAGAACAAGGTACTTTTGTTAAATATTCAACTGATACTGGCAAGGAGGAAGTATGTACTTCAAAACTTGAGGGTTATGATTTGAGGGGACCAATGGAAAATATTGATGTGGTTAATAACCAAAGTATCAGGAACAAATCTGTCTCAGATGTTAAGTGTCTAAATTAGTTTCATTAATAAAAACTGAATATCCAGAGCTTTAATTGATTGGACATGCCAACTTATGTGGGAAGAAAACATCTCAGCTGTTGTTCTTTCATTCAGCATTCACTTGTTTTGTATTTTTGTATTTTTGCAGGATTGGAAGAAGAGAATGAATCTCAAACAGTCAGCTCAGATGAATAAGCTTGGCAGCATTGGCATGAGCAAGGAGTTAAATGAAGTTTCTCAACTAAAGATGAATGAGATTATTGTTTCACATCTGGCGGATCAGAGTTGTGGCCCTAGCAGCCTGAATTTGAGAATCTTATTCTACTCTTAGAAGTTCATTGAGATCCATGAATTTAAAGTTGTGCACTATCTGACATGAACTTAAGATCTCTCAATGTTTCTTTGGTGTATGGATTTTTCTGTCAGTTCTTTGCTTCTCATGAGCATGAACGGCATTTTTTTTTTTCCCTTTTTCCTTTCCTTAAAACTTTGCAGGTCTACTTGTAGCAGATTGGAACTAGTCTAAGGAATGTCATGAAATAGATATGGGTTAAATGTTTCAAGAGGTGTTCTGCTGTTATCCACATCAATTCAGTCTTTGTAGCAAGCTTCCAAAACTGCTAGATGTATGTTGCACCATTCCTTTGTTGTTATAATCATGAACTTTGTGATGACAGTCTTTACTGAATTGTTGTTTGAGGTGCTTTTTTAATTCTTTTTCTTTGGATATGAATTCATACTTGAAACCATACATTTCCACAAGAAAACGGTTCGATGTCACATATAGAGGGATGTGTATATAATCAATTTTATGTAAGTGAAGTTTAAATGCTTGGTTGAGATCATATGCAATGTTAGAAAGTAATAAAGGTTATGTTGGTTTTTCTATATATCACCCGTATTATTTAAGTCATCCTTGCCCCTTTTTTTCCTGTTTACTTTGTCGATGCTTTCATCCTTGTTTAACGCAACAGCTTCTGGGATATGTGGTAGCATGATTATAGGTCCATGTTTATTTATGTCTTGGGTCATTCATATCCCAAATTCATGCAGATTGTACTGGTGTTTCCAGTGGAGCTCCTTGAAATCAGTTTTGGCAGTGTTAATAGTTTTCTTATAGAATGGAAGGTTTGAGTCATTGCAATGGGATGTGCATTGGGCTTTCTACTTAGAATCATTTAAGGCCTGTTGATAAATGAAGTGGATTCAATACCTTTTGACACTACTTATTTTAACTTGTGCAAATGTATAACAAAACTTCATCCTTACTCTAGCCATCTTTCTCCTTTTTCTTTTTCTTTTTTCTTTTCCTTCTGTCTTTTCCTTCTTTCTTCCTTCCCAAGGTGTTATCTTTGATTATTGAAGCTACTTCTGTGGTCAAGTGAAACAAGAGGTTGCTTGGATGCATTTTTTGAAGTTGCACGGTGTTCAATTTAGCAGATTGCCTGACTCACTTTGAAGTAATGAGGAGTGCAAGTATTTGGATTTCAACAGGTAATATTTTCTTTAATTGTCCAAGTTCTGCATGATTCTTCTAATGCCTTTCATACAGACATATCTTTGAAAATGACGGTTCTTTTGGTGATTTGATTTTTTTAAGTCAATGGAACAATTTCTGCCTAGAGTCATTTTAGATGTCCAAGTTCCATTGCATGCTATGTTAAATTTTTGTTTCTAATACTGTTGCCCTATATTTCTTGCTACTCTTGGAGGTTTTAGGCCTTTTCTTCGGAGACAGTAACAGGCTATTGTAATTTATGTCTGCACATTGTAATTGAAAATAGTTGGATTATGGTAACAGCTTGCTTGAATTTGACTTTTGTGCTGCATGTCCATTTAAATGAGAGATGGGTGTGGAGAAGTTGAGATAGAAAGGGGAACACCAATAAATGAGGGGCTATTTTATATGAAATGAAGGTGCAATTGCATATCAAAAGACTATGTAGGTGATGGGGAGCAAGGAAAAGGGGAAGGATCTTTCAGGGGTTGATGATGGGGAGGAAAAGTAAGTGCTGATGCTGATCTGTTAGGTTTGGCAGTGTCTAATCAGTTCATGCCCAATAGTCAATGGTTAGCAAACGGGAGTTGATGAGGTACGAAAGGTTTTGAAGGATCTTGTAATGACTGGAATGTTGCTTATAATAAGCAGATGCTCCTAACTTGGGTATTAAAAATTAGTGGTCTTGCCACCATGTAAAAAGCACCATTGGAGCTTCTTTTAAGAATCAACAAGAGCAACCGTAGATAACCTTGTACATGACAACGGTCTAACCTTGTTTCAGATACCCTATCTAGTGAGTGGAACTTTTTCCCTTTTCTTTTGGAGTAATTAAAACCTATTAGTGTTCTTCTCTTTTTGGTTTAATATTTTCTTGGTAGGATGGCCATGAGATATGATGGCTGGGGATTGAGCCTGTGGAGCTTGGGGATGTACTACAAAATGCTGGCTTGAGAGTTCGATTTCTCCTTTTTTTTTTTCCCCCCTCCTTGGCTCTGTTGTGTGTTTTCCCCCCTTTTTTTTTTCGAGTTTCATGTTTATTCATATTTCTTTGTTCCTTTTAGTACTTATTCTCCTAATTCCAGTTGGAGTTGGCAATTTAAGGATCTAACTTCTCAAAGAACCAAGTTTGTTCGTGGAGTGAGTTATATATATATATATAGTTCTTTGAGAAGTCAGATCCTTGAATTGCGACATATATATATATATATATATGATTTAGCGCATATTGACGATGGTTGTTTAATCAAGTTATTTTTGTAAATTCTTAGGATTTTATTTTGTGGCGGCATTGCACTTCACCGAATCAATTTTTTTAATAGAAAAAAACTCAATTTGGAATCTAGGGGACATTGCTATTTTAAGTTGGGTTTATTTTAATAGAAAATTAAAAGATAAGATGAGAATGGAGTCCGAGACAAATACCGAAGGCGATTAAATGTTATTCGCTTCAACTCCTTGATTAAGGCAAATTTGAGCGGGAGTCAAGGATCAAAGCCATTACTCTTTGTCACAGGGCATGAAGTGGATAGTATCGGATTTATCGCGGATGATTCAGGTTGATTTGCAATAATAAACATGTTCTCGTCTCCTTCCTTTTGTGACTCTAATCTACCCTACATCAGCTTGCTTTTAAGTTATGAAACGATTTACCATATTTTCTCAATCACTAAGCGCTTAGCATATATATATCGTGCTTATGCATATATATATATGAAAGCCGAACTATTTAATATGTATAGGGTCGTTTTGAGTTATAGTTGATATATAAGTTTTGCCCAGAAGATTTGGTAATTTATTTAGATCCTTTTTCTTTTCCGGTACTACCCAAAGAGTAGAAGGAACAAAACAATCCATCCCATGGTAACTGATAAAGCGTGGTTGGCAAGTCAATCTATGGATGTGATTTAATTAGAGTCCAATAATCATCCTGTATCAAACTCAGTTAATTACAAATTGTCTGAAACATCTTTGCTCCTGAGTTAAAATGTTATATAGTGAATAACCTATTATTATTACAGTAATGAACAAATTCGTAATTGCCCGCTACACAAGCCACCCTCCCTACTATTTCCCGCCATTTTGTTAATCGCTCCATTTCTTTTTCTCATCGATAAGTCGACGAAACCGTTAATGCATCCCTTACACGATGTCGCATCTTCAAAGCCTGACCTGACTTCACCTAAGGCCTACCCCCTTGCATTGCTTAACAGAAAAATTAAAGATCAGTTTATTTCTATTTCTAGTTTATATTTAATTTTGGTTTTTTAATTTTAAAAATAAATTAATTTTTGTTTCTATCTTTTAATCTAATTAAAATTATGAATAATTTAATATTATATATTTAATTAACTAAAATTAATTATTAATAAGAATTATGAATAATTTAATTTTACTTATTAATTTTATTTATTTTTGTAATTAAATTAAATAAACTGAATTTCATATTCATTAAATTTAAAATATCTTTAAAATATATAAAATTTAAATATGATTTAATGATTATAATATATTTAAAAGAAAATTTAATTTTAAATTATTTATCTTAATGAAAATAGAATATTTTTATAAATAATTCATTAATAAATATTAAATAAGAGGTTAAAATGATTTTATTTAATTAAAAAATTATCTTTAAATTTTATAATTATATTAATATTAATAATTAAATAGAATTTTGTTTTTATTTAAAAGATAACTGAATATAAAAATAAAAATAGAATTAAACTGCTTAAAATGTTCCTTAGAAACAGTTGAATTACGACAATGTCCAACCACCCAGCTTATTCTACGAATAAAAAGAAATAAATTACACCATCTCCTACCTCACTTCACTTTCATTTCCTCCTTCATTGCCCTCTTTCTACTGTTTTTTTCTTGATTGTTTCTTCTCTCTCAAGTCCCTCCTGTGCTTAGTGATTTCTGTAAGTATTCCCAATCATTCGCCCTTCTTTCTTTTTATTCCCAATCATTCGCCCTTCTTTCTTTTTATTCAAAACAAATTCTTGGCTAACTTTTTCACATGAAGTTTCTACTGTTTCGTTATAACTTAGCCCCGCTGCGAGTCGCCCTTTCAACGCGGAGTCTCTACTTATTTGCTTTTTCATTGTACGCTGGCACTGTCCTCCAGCACAGAGCAGATAGAGGTGAGTTTTTATCCTATTTAAACGTGTTTTCTAGTTGTAGAAGTGTTTTGTGCTAGCGGAACCCTAAAATTGGATTTAATTAGATGTCCTTTTATTTTATTTTTTATCAATTTTAATTTTTTTCTTTTCAATTTCAAGCTAGCGGTGAAGTTTTCAATGTATTTTTTTGCATTTCGTAGTGATCCATTTTAAGCCCTAAAGTTCAAATGGTAACGTAAAAAGTTGCATAAATAGATTGGAGTTTTTAGTTCTGCTTGTTGGTAAAGTTTCTTGTTGCGATTGATCGAGCTGTGTTTTTGCACGTCTTTACCGACGTTGATGGTTTTGGTAGTCTTAGTAAAATTCTAAACCCTAATTGTGCTTAGTCTTCACTTACCCTTGCTGGAAAAATGAATTTACATCTTCCCTTGTTCCGTTACATGTCACCTCTCTCCAGAATTTGTTAGGAGTTGGTCAACTGATGCCTCAAGCATTGGACAGGGTACCTATTGTATTATAATCAAAACCTGTTGTGTTGATACCTGGAAACATAATTTCATAAAGCAGATGCCCTGGTCATAGGTCCTGATTATATTTTATTGTTACAGACAGTTTTCAGTTTCAATGATTGATCAGAGAAGTGGAAGTAGACAGCCTCTTCATGCAGCAAAGAATGCTTATAGTATTGATGTGGAGAAGTTTGAAACACGATTGAAGGCCCTCTATTCACATTGGAAGGAAAACAAGGCTGACCTGTGGGGATCTGCTGATGTCGTTGCAATAGCAACACCACCTCCATCAGAGGATTTGCGATACCTTAAATCATCAGCTCTGAATATTTGGTTTTTTGGATATGAATTCCCTGAGACGATAATGGTTTTTATGAAGAAGCAGATACATATTTTGGGTAGCCAGAAGAAGATCTCTGTCCTAGAAGTTGTGAAGAAACATGCTAATAAAGCCGTGGGTGTGGATGTCCTTATGCATGTGAAGGCAAAGGGTGATGATGGAGGTGCTTTAATGGAAGCCATATTTCAAGCCATCCATGCTCAGGCAAAAGCTGATGGGCAGGACTCCCCTATTGTTGGACACATGGCCAGAGAGGCTCCTGAAGGAAATCTTTTGAAGTCTTGGGAAGAGAAATTAAAGGGTTCAGGTTTCCAGCTTTCTGATGCTACCAATGGGTTGTCTGACCTTTTTGCTGTTAAGGATGCTGATGAGCTCATCAATGTGAAGAAAGCTGCATATTTGAACTTCAGTGTGATGAACAATGTTGTCGTTCCAAAGCTTGAGAATGTTATTGACGAGGAGGAAAAGGTCACCCATACTTCATTGATGGAAGAGGTAGAGAAAGCCATCATGGAACCTGCTAGAGCTAACGCAAAGTTGAAGGCAGATGCTGTTGATATATGTTACCCCCCAATTTTCCAGAGTGGAGGGGAGTTTGATCTGAGACCTAATGCTACTAGCAATGATGAATACCTCTACTATGATTCTGCCAGTGTGATTGTGTGCTCAGTTGGATCGCGATATAACAGTTACTGCTCAAATCTTGCTAGGACATACTTGATCGATGCCAATCCCTTGCAGACTAAGACTTATGAAGTTCTTCTTAGGGCACATGATGCAGCAATTAGTGCACTGAAGCCCGGCAATAAAGTGAATACAGCTTATCAAGCAGCCCTTTCAGTTGTTGAGAAAGAGGCTCCTCAGTTAGTTCCAAATTTGACAAAATCTGCTGGCACTGGCATTGGTCTGGAGTTTCGTGAATCTGGTCTAAACATCAATGCTAAGAATGATCGCATAGTGAAACCAGCTATGGTTTTCAACGTGTCACTTGGGTTCCAGAATTTGCAAAATAACACCAAGGACCCAAAAATCAAAAATTTTTCTCTGTTGCTTGCAGATACAGTTATTGTAGGTGAACAAAGTCCAGAGGTTGTGACTTCAAAGAGCTCTAAAGCTATGAAGGATGTGGCTTACACATTCAATGAGGATGATGAGGAAGAAGAAAAAGCTAAGATTAAAACTGACGCAAATGGTGCAGAGAACTTCATGTCTAAGACTACATTGAGATCTGACAATGGTGAGATCTCAAAGGAGGAACTTCGGAGGCAGCACCAGGCAGAACTTGCGCGTCAAAAGAATGAAGAGACTGCTCGGCGTCTTGCTGGTGGAGGAAGTGCAATTGGAGACAATCGTGCTGCTGCAAGGACTTCCAATGATTTGTTTGCCTACAAAAATGTGAATGATATCCCTCAAGCAAGAGACCTGATGATTAAGATTGACCAGAAGAACGAGGCTGTGCTTTTACCCATATATGGGAGTATGGTGCCTTTCCATGTTTCTACAATAAGGACTGTTTCTAGTCAGCAAGATACCAACCGAAGTTGTTATATTCGGATAATGTTTAATGTCCCTGGGACGCCCTTCAATCCACATGACTCAAATTCATTGAAGTTTCAAGGTGCTATTTACCTTAAGGAAGTCTCTTTCCGGTCCAAGGACCCAAGGCACATAAGTGAGGTGGTCCAGCTGATTAAGACACTCAGGCGGCATGTTATGGCCAGGGAATCTGAGAGGGCTGAGAGGGCAACCTTGGTTACTCAGGAGAAACTTCAGCTTGCTGGAAACAGGTTCAAGCCAATAAGGTTGGCAGACCTCTGGATCCGTCCTGTTTTTGGTGGCCGTGGAAGGAAGTTGTCTGGCACTCTTGAAGCTCATGTGAATGGGCTCAGATACTCTACAATTAGAGCTGAAGAGCGTGTAGATATTATGTTTGCTAACATTAAACATGCATTTTTCCAACCTGCCGAGAAGGAGATGATCACTCTCCTCCACTTCCATCTTCACAACCATATCATGGTTGGAAACAAGAAGACCAAGGATGTGCAATTTTATGTTGAGGTGATGGATGTGGTTCAAACTTTGGGGGGTGGAAAGAGGTCTGCCTATGATCCTGATGAGATTGAGGAAGAACAAAGAGAGAGGGATCGGAAGAATAAGATCAATATGGATTTTCAAAACTTTGTGAATCGATTGAATGATCTTTGGAGCCAGCCCCAATTTAGGAGCATGGACCTTGAGTTTGATCAGCCTTTGAGAGAGCTTGGCTTCCATGGTGTGCCTTTCAAGGCGTCATCTTTCATTGTTCCTACTTCAAGCTGCTTGGTTGAGCTTGTTGAGACTCCATTCCTTGTTGTCACCCTGAGTGAGATTGAGATTGTAAATCTGGAAAGAGTTGGGCTTGGGCAGAAAAACTTTGATATGACAATTGTGTTTAAGGATTTCAAACGAGATGTCCTAAGGATCGATTCTATCCCATCAACAGCACTTGATCGCATCGAGGAATGGCTGGACACAACAGATATCAAGTATTATGAAAGCAGGTTGAATCTGAACTGGCGGCAGATATTGAAAACAATCACGGTTGACCCGCAAAGCTTCATTGATGATGGGGGATGGGAATTTTTGAACATGGAAGCTAGTGATTCGGAATATGATAATACAGAGGAGTCAGACCAGGGTTATGAACCATCGGATGCGGAGCCTGAGTCAGACTCGGTAGATGATGACAACAATAGTGAATCACTGGTGGAGTCTGAAGATGATGAGGAGGAGGAGGATTCGGGGGAGGATTCAGAAGAAGAAAAGGGCAAGACATGGGAGGAGTTGGAGAGGGAAGCAAGCAATGCAGACAGGGAGAAAGGTCACGAGTCAGATAGTGAGGAGGACAGGAATAGAAGAAAGATGAAGGCTTTCGGGAAGTCTCGAGCTCCTCCTCACAGCAGGATGCCCAAGCGTGCCAAGTTCAGATAAATTCTGATACGAAATGTGTATTTTCCTTGGTACTCATTTCCGTGCTTTGGGTGTTGATCTCTCTAAACAAGTAGCAGCAGCTGCTGGCTGCTGCCTTAGAGAATAGTAGGATGCAGATGTTCTAACCTGGCACTGGATTGGAACTCATCTGGCGATAGGTAGTTTTAGAAGTAAAGCTGTATTAAAGAAAGTTGGTAGGACTAGGAGCCACGGAGCATTACTATGTACTTTTAAATTAGTCATATTACATTAGCGTAAATGTTGTTGTGAAGCTGTATTAAAGAACGCTGGAAGGACTAGGAGCCTCGGAGCATTACTATGTGCTTGTAAATTAGTCACATTACATTAGCGTAACTGTTGTTGTCAGGATTGTATCATTATTCACGCATGACCGTCTCCTAGTGCATGGGATTCTCATTCCCGATCTTAACTCGGGTTATGTATCTGCAGAAAGATCACGTGATGACATGTGGCTTTCAGATTGCATGAGATGAGATAGAGACGGCAAGATGTGCAAACTTTAACTTGCTGTATAAAGAAATGTATTGACTTGATGATTCGTTATTTTATTATCCCATCGGTGGTGGCACATTGGACGGTGAAAATCTCCTCTCTTCCAGCCGTTAGTAATACTAAAATTGTATTGTTACTAGAAAATGGAGTCTTTGTTCTTCAAGGAAGCACGGCCGCTTGCCTTATTGCATTATGATTATTCACGGCTTGTATGTAAGGAAAACTTACCATCTAAAATTAGTCAGTTATAACATATGACCCCAGCCCATCGAACCAGTGCTAATCTGTTAGATCTTGTTCGCTTTTGTGAACTTTGGGGAAGCAGTTTAGTCCAAAAATGAGCGGCAATCCTTGCTGAGATTGGCATGTTAAAACCTTTATTCTTTTTTTTTGAAAATAAAAAATTGTTGTCACTAAAAATTGTAAAGAATGAAACATTACATAGGGGTTAATACAAATTTCTCTAACTCAAATAAACAATCAAAGAATAAATAGAACTCATCACTTTAAGGGACAAATTGTTAAGGTTGATGCTCTGTAGGAATTTCAGAGGACACCATCAGACTGCATCACATATTCTCGTCTGGAAGCTTAAAGAGACATGGGTAATTAGGAGCATTAGAGGGGCCAGAATGATTAATTTCTTTAGGTAGGTTCCAACCCCCTTCATCAATCACAGTGTGCACTTTAGATTGCTTAGGGAAATCCAGTAAACAGATCCTAGCTAGTTGATTTTGTATTAAGGGACAATCCAGTTATCAAACCAAAGGCTAGCTAGCTTTCCATTGCCAAGTTTGCAAGTAACATACTTCTCTATTTTACCCTTCAGCTTTATCACTTGGTTTAGGAAGTAAGAATAGGAGGGCTTAGCATTCCAAAACCATATGCTATTTTCCTTTCAGAAAATAGTTGTTAATCCATCTTAGCTAAAAGGAGTTTTTTTCCAGGAGAATTGATCACAACCTTGTTAATATTAGAATTTTGTTAGTAGTCCTCAAAAGAATGAATCCCCAAAACACCTTTTTCCTTGGGCAAACATATTTCAACCCATTTTACCTTAGCTTGACTTATATGTCCAGTTTGAACCCTATTAGAATTTTCTTAAAATTCTTTCGCTCATTAAATATGTAGGTAGTTTATGACTAATTTAAGAAGTTGCTCTCTACCAGCTTAAGAGAGCTCTCTGTTCACCCATGAGCCAATTATTTTCTAGATCTTCTCCACTAGAGGTATATATTGAGAGAAGTTTAATCTTCTTATAGATATAGGAAGACCTAAATGGAGCATAGGGGGAACTTCCGAGTCATACCAATTATTTCTCTAATGCAAGATTCCAAAGGAGATTACCCTCAAAGAGGAGAACTTCAGTGAGACTGCTTCCTTTCAAAGGTTCAAAACCCATTTTTAGATAAGGGGGGAAAGCAGGTGTATGAAGATGTCTACAAGTGTAGCCTCCTAACTCTAAGCTCCTTCCTTTAATATAGTAGGTTTGGTACTACAATACTCCTATCATTCAGCTTATTGGGTGGGAAATAGTGCAAGGTGATATTAGGAAGGTCACCTATAACCTACTTCTAACTCTTGGACAAGGTAACTGGAGGGCTATTTAGGGGGTAGATAGGTGATTATGAAAAGGAAGGGATTGGGGGCTTAACATTAGGTGGGATGGATTAGGTTGGGAGATGGAGAAGGAATAAGATGATGAGGTGTGTTGTGCATTTGGTAGTGCTAGAGAGTACTGGACAGGGGGGAAATCATTTAGGTTTGTAGCCTGCATTGGTAGAAAAGTTGCTGGTTTAAGGGTGGAAAGCTAGAGAACTAGTGAAAGTCAAGGGCACAGTTACTAAAAGGGGTAGTAAGACTCAGCCAAAAAAATTGCTTCGCTAAGATTGCAAGTCAGAGACAGTGAAAATGAAGGGCACAGTTACTAAAAAGAAGAGTAAGGCTCAGGCAGAAAACTGCTTTGCTAAGATTGCCAGGAGTACCGTTACCGTGAAAACAAGCTAAGCAAGAAGGAGGGAAAATAAAGGGTGAAGAAGAAATGCAGAGAGCAATGATGTTGCTGAAGGTTTCTTAGAGAATTGATGCAGATGCAAGAAGGTTTAATGAGGGTTTAGGTAATGTTAAAGGTGAAACGTAGATGAGGTAGATGGTTTGCATAGTAGTTATGAGGCTTGGTTAGGGAGACGACAGACCCTTTCTCTTATTTTAAAACCTTTATTTATTGTTAGTTTGTGTGTAAGTTTGTCCATAAGCAAAAATTAGAGAGAGGAAAAGTAGTTACTAATTTTTATATTGCACAACTACGTCTTGTTCCATGTTTATGTTCATCGCCTTCTTTTGTTTTTTAGTAAAACTTTTATGATTCCTCCATTGGCGTTACCAGGTTAAATGATGGTGTTTGCAAATTTTATATTCATATTTTTTAAAAGATTCAAGGTGTTATTTAGCATTTAAAATATAGAAAAAATGAACACGGTCAGTTTTATTTTATCACAACGAATTATTTCTTAAAAAATAATTAATCATCTAAAGAAAGAGTTGAAAAGTGGCAATGCACACTTTTTAATGTTATCTCCGCTGCTGTATCCTATTAATTCCATCTAAACATGATTACTGTGGTTTGGACTATTTGGACATCTCACAGTAAGGCTGTTATTGAACATAACGGGGCGTCTGTCCATGGGCAAATTGCTAAAGTTCACTTCCTTTGGGTTGACTATCAGAAAGCTTTCCCCGTAAGACATTTTTGTCCTTAGGGACAATTTTGTCCATGTCTCATAAAGTTTGACTAACATTAATTGCAATTTTAGTTTTTAAAAAAATTACCGGTTAAGTTATGTCATTTGATCCAGATAAAAATAATAAAGTGACCCAATAAATGATCTAGATTAATAGGTCGCAGTCCGGATGAAAGTAGGTTCTGATTAGTGTGGACTGAGTCTATATCGGCTTTGTGATGGAGAAGCCCGATATGGAAGCTATATAAAGGTTAAGGTCTTCTGCAATTACTTAAGAAATCATTCACGAGCATAAGGATTCCTGACCCGTTAGGGAAGCTCGTGTTTTAAGGAAACTGTAGAAAGACCTAGCCCGCGAGTCGATGAATACTTTCTACTAAAGGTCCCGGGAGATTTGGAGACGTTTGGAGCTCGAAATCGGCATCGGAATCAGAGATGGAATCGAAATTCAGGTATTCCGCATTACCTTCGTTTTTAATCCTTTCACGTAGATCCGGGATACGTAGTAAAGCACTCTCTACGTCTAACATGTAGTATCAGAGCGGTTACGTGATCGGATTGCCGGAAACGAAGGTTTTCAGTTTTTCATCTCAATTGGATTTCCTTGATTTTTGATTTGTTTTTCAGTTATTTTACGTATATAATTACATAAAAGTGATATATATAAACTTAGCTACGAAAAACGGATTGAAAATAGGCTGAACGGAGAGAAAAACGAACTCCTAGGATGTCAAAAATCACTTCCGGTGTCGAAAGTGAGGGAGACCATCGGGCACCTGTGGCACATGCACTTGACGGTGCTATAGTAGCATACGGGGCGTGCGTACGGTTGCACACGCCAATCGCAGTGTGCCATGTCGCTCCAGTGAGCGACGGACATGTGTCACGCCTGCGACACACGTGTGATTCACGCCTGCATCACCGATCCGCATGGAACGGTCGGAGCGTGCGTGGCACGCGCAATCCGGACCGTCCACGTGGGCAACACGTGGCTCCCGCCGATGCATGACCCATGTCGGCGCGTGCGATACAGTGTCCACGCGTATGCGCTTAGGGGGCGTGTGCCACGCTTATGGCGCACGTCAGTGCACGCGCGCCTCTCCAACACCCGCACTGACGTCAGCCGTACGGATTTTCTATAGTACCATTAAAAATATCAAAAATTCCAGATTTCCCGTAAAGGTACCCTAGGATATTTTTGGTCAGGTTCTAAGTCCGAAAAATTTATAAAGTAATCTTTTTCTATTTTTCTGGATTTATTACATTAATAATAAATTAAAGTTTAACTCTAAAAAATGAATTAAGGTATTCTGAATCCGATTTCAATTAAATTTTCATGCTTCGAACTTCGTATGAGTGAGATACATGAGGTTCTCGTGTCTCGGGTCTCATTTTCAATGTTCGGGATTGCATGATAATCAATCGGAAAAGAAATTGAAACATTCTAAAGCCATTTTTGAGTGAA
>JANSVA010333656.1:0-24251 GCA_025504915.1 Erythroxylum reticulatum | reverse complement strand
CTTTTTCCTATTTTCCATAATTTTTCAAAAATTTTGAAATTATTCCTAAATTCACCAAAATTCAAAATAATACAATTTTGCTAACCCGTAAAATTTTCCAATGTAAAAACATTCATAAATGTCTAAAAAAATCACAAATCAATCTTATTATACCGGAATATCAATAAATGCATGTACAGACATATTCAAGTGCAAAATATCGCTATTCACTTGTATGAGCCTATCGTATTATGCATGAACATGAACATGCATTTCTTATCTCTCATTTACCACTCATATTTACTATTTTAACCTTCCCACAGGTAATGGGATGTTACACTAAGCATATAAAAATCAAGCATCATTTTCTTAGAGATCATGTTTAAGAAGGAACCATTGGTTTTTTTGCATGTTAATACTAAAAATCAAGTACCTGAGATCTTCACTAAGCCATTCTCTGAAGACAAATTTTGCGTGTTAAGAAAAGAGTTTGGTATGTGTAGACTATCTGATATTATTTCTGTATAAATTTTCTATACTACTTCTTCTTTGGCAGGCTCCTTCTAGTCCAATCCTTTAGTAGGCTCCTTCCAGTTGAGAAGGCTCCTCTCAGTTTCGAGACCTCCTCTTAGTTTAGTAGGCTCCTTCTAATTTAGAAGGCCCCTTTTATTTTAGAAAACTCCTTTCAGTTTGATAGAGTAGGATACATGTGTCCTATAAAGGAAGTCATTCATAACATTGTTTCAGCTTTTAAAATGTGTGCATTATTCTGACAACTCTCTGTACTACCCGTCCTTACAAGAGACCAACTCTTAAGAATCGTTTAATATTTCAAAAATGGACTTCTCTCTTCTACTCATCATTGTCCTTCTTAGAAGCATCATTCTTTTCCTCTTTGTGCTATAACTTTCTAACTTCTCGCTGTTTTACCTTTTTGCATCGTAACTTTCCACCTTCTCTTTGTTCTTTCCTTTAAAAACTCCTAAACCTCAATGGCACGAATGAAATAGAAGAAAACCACAGCTTCAACTTTCATCCATGAACAAACTCTCATTTCTGAGTCCTCTTTTTTGTCTCTAATAGTAGGCTCTTTGAACACTCCTACTGAACTTGTCTTTGTCTCCTCTAAGCCCCAAACTTTCGAAACACCCATTCAAGAAACTCCAAAGGAGAGAAAAGACAAATTTTGGTTATGATATCCCAGGAATCAGACTCAGACTCATCCTTTGAGAACAGTGAACCTTTCAGTCAAATAGTAATTTATCTTTGACTCTAGTGGAGAAGAAGGAGAAGAAAATGAAGAAGAAGAAGAAGAAATAAGTAGAAGAATCCTCTAATGAGGAGGAGCAAACAAGAAAAGTAAGATTTCATATACCCATCCTTAATCTGACCATTCTTACTCCTGCTTCCATTACTCCTAAACCTAGTCCTAAGGATAAGAAAGTGCCTGAAGTGTACTGAGTTGTAAACGATGATGATTCAGATGAAGAACTGACTCCGTTAATAAGGAGACCACAAACTAGAGCAAGTATGACAAAACAAGTTATACAAGAAGAAACTCTTGAGGCCGAAAAGAAAGAAGAAGAAGATTTATGAAAAAGAAATAGGGAAGAAATAAGAAAAGGCGAAACACCAATGGTCAAAGAAAAGATTAAGGACCCAGTTGTTAGGGATAAGTCAATTTTTAAAGAAGCCATTTTTCAAGAAATCCCTAAGGCCAAAAAGACAAAATCAAAGAAACTCACTGTACCCTAGAAGGGAGAGTCCTTAGCACTAGTGAAGTTATTTCAATCGATGGAAGCTGAAGCAAGGTACAAGATGCGCTACAAGAAAAGAAAGGTGGTAGCTAGACGCATCTTGCCTCCTAACCTTTTTTATGAAATCGGTATTCCAATATCTTCCTTTTTTATTATTATTGGTTGGGAAAATGTTATGAACTTGAATGAAGCAATGTGTGATGACTTGGTTAGATGTTTTTACACACACATGAAAAAAGAAGAAATTGATGGAAAGCTAGAAATAATTTCTTGGGTTCGTGAGTGTGGGATCTTGACTACAGAAGAAATGTTGACAAACATTTTGAATGTACTTCCCGTAACTAGGACTGATCTTCCCTGACATAAGTGGGACATTACTGACCTTGATTTAGGAGAGCTTGTAGACATTATATGTCTACACACTAAGAATGTCTATAAAGGGAGACCCTGGTGTAGACACTTGGACCTACTGCCAAGATGCCTTGCATCCATTTCGACTACTTCAATTTTTTGAAGAAGTAGCTCAACCTATATGCAGTATCCTGGATACGTATATGGTTTACAATCTTTTAAAGGGCAAAAAGATGAACCTCCTAACAATGATTCTAAAGTTTATACTGCAGAAGGGAAATCACAAGAATACAACTGGTGGTCTGCCATCTGGGATGTTGTTAACGAAAATTTTTGCCTACTATGGAATGTCTTGAAATAATCTGGATCAGTATGCACCAGGTAAGTTCTATTCTTCCATTCCCTACCAATTCAGATACAAACTAAAAGACATTGTGTGGGTTGTAAAGAAAACTAAAAGAGCAGCAAACTTATTGGGTCCTTCCCCACAAAAATCAGCCCCTGTTACACTCCAAAGCACCAATGATCTGATCCTTCAACAAATGAAGGAAATTCTTTCTAATTAAGATCAAATGTGCAGCAAAATAAACAACATGCAAAATCAAATTCTTAATATACAGATTTTGCTTAGAAAAATTTATGAATCCTCTTAATGACTTATGATATTTTTTGATGCTTTGGTTACTCTTTCCCTCTATTTTTTTGACAATGACAAAGGGGGAGAATAGTTAATGATATACTTTGCATCTTATTTTGCATCTATGATATATTTTCAATATTGCCTTAATCATATATTTTTTATTAATGATATACTCTGCTAACTACTACTGAAATATTGTTGAACTTGTGAAGTTTAAATCTGTTATATACAAATGATAGGCTCCTTCCTTTAGAAGTCAAGCTCCTTTTAATTATAACTATGAGTAAGAACATATAAAGTTTGCAGGGATCCTTCGACATCCTTTATTACTATTTAAAATTTGAAGATATATATATTATTGATTTATGTTTAATGATTTTAATGATAATTTTGTAATATTTTAAAATTCAAATTGGATTTATTTCCTTATATAGACAACAATATAATTCTTAAAAGGAAATAAAATTGTAGGATAATTACTTCCTTTCTTATAGAAACTCTCTTTATGAACTTAACCTAATTAGAAATGATTCCAGGACATCCAGAAGGATCTTACTAATTCAAATAATCAGCTCTAGAAGCCTTGACAGAACATTTATCTTAACATGATGATATCAAAAATTAAGCAACAACTAGTTGAAGAAAACATCTACTTAAGGAAGAGCCACTACATTTTGCAATAAACACATAAATTTGTGAAATACCTTAGCAGCATCAATATTCTTGAAATTTATCAAATTCTTTGTGCCTTAGAAAGTGAAATCACTCTATTAAGAGAGACTGTTAAATCCTTTATACATTTCTTGTTGAGAGCTTGTAGAGTTTTGTTAAACACTACGAGTATGGAAGGTTGAAGAACCTTGAAAAATATGTACTTGTGAGCTTAGAGAGACTCATAAAAATTTACTAATTGGATTCTATAGTGAAATACTAGAATTGAATACTTGGGGATTGGACTTAGACTTTGTTATAAGCTGAATTAGTATAAATCGACTGTGTCATTTTTCTCTCTTCCTAGCTTTTAAATTTATGCATTATAAGTTTGTATTTTCAAAAGACTCCTTCATTTTTACAATAGTCTCCTTATATTTTTATATCGCAAGAGTTTCCTTTTGTTTTTAAGTATTAACAAGCTCTTATCGATTAACAGACTCCTTTTATTTTGAGCACTAGCAAGCTCCTATAAATGAACAAGCTCTTTCCTCTTAAGCACTTACAGGCTCTTTTCAATTGATAGGTTCCTTTCGTTTTTAAACAAGATTCTTTTGTTTTCAACATTAATAGGAACTTTTCGAAAATTGATAGGACCCTTCTATTTATAGACTTATTTTGTTTAAGAGGATATTATCAATTTTAAAGTGCCTTATAAAATTTTTTAATAGATAATTCACCTCCTTTTGTGTGTATTTGCTTTATCACAATTCTCATTTACCTTTTTCCTAATACATTCAATTAGAAGACTACGTTCCTAAAACTCTTCAACTTTTCTCAAACACTCTCTTTTAGCTAATAGATTTAAGTATGCCTCCCCTATATTTCTTCTTCTCAAACACTCTTTTAGGCAAGATTTACTCCAAGTTTTTTGCAATTAGTATCAAAGTCAATCTTATTTTAGAATTGTTTGAATATAATTTTGTGATGATTATTTGAATTTTAGAAAATAAGTTCTTTTCAAATAATTATTTGGGTTAAAAATCTATAAGTTTATGGTGATTTTGGTTCAATTAGGTTAAAAACAATATTTGGCTTTATTTATGCACATTATCTTTTTAATTTAATTTGGTATAACCAACACCATAATCATAAAAGTTTTACGTGATGAAGTTATATTTTGATATTGCACGTTAACTTTAAAAAAATTATGGAAATTGTTGAAGGTTGAATCTGATGACAACGACAGAGTCATTGTTTTATTTGTGTGATGTTTTATCTTTACATATCTTGGTTATTCTCCCTACGATATGGTTATGTATATTCTCTGCTATTCCCTTTACACATAGTGCTTTTAGTAGGCCCTTTTAGTTTATAAACATTTTTAATGAATTAAAGATCACTAACTCTTCCATTCTTCACACTGAATAGTTTCATAATGTGACATTTTCATACACAAGTCACTAGGCCTGTATGTATTGTATTAAGAGAGTATTTGCCAAAAGTGCAATTTTTTTGGACCAGCGGACATTATTAAATTTTCAATGAATAATATTATTATTATTGGCACCATAATAATTATTTTATAATTTTAGTGACATGTTATTACTAATTTTGAATGTCGCAATAATAATAATAATAATTTTTTGGCATGATATATTTTGAAATAAATTGGTTTATTGTGTTTTTACTTTTATAGAGTAATGGTGCTTATTTCATATGTATTTGAAATTGCATATATATTATCTACTTATGGATTTATTGATTAATTTTAAATATTTATACATTTAAGTATACTTAATTTTTTTGTTGGTCTTTTTGATTATGAATTATTACGGTGGTAGTGTCTATTTCTTCATGGACGATATGTTGACTCAAAGAAAGACTGTTGTTTGGCAAAGATGTACATACATATATAATAATGAGTGTGTCATAGCTCTCTAGATTCAGCTCAGATTCTCTACATTCGCTTGCTCCTTCTCCTGAACTATCCACAATTCGTTGCTTCCTCTTCTCTTTGGCTCTTCTTCTTCCATAACCTTTTTTTTCATCTCCATTCTCGCTGCCTCCACCCTTGGAACCTCCTCTGAGGTATTCCCGTCTTTTCTCTCTCTTCTTCAACTCATTTCCCGCCTTTTTCATCATGCCAAATCCCTCACCCCATAATGTTGATGAATTCCCATCGTTACCTTCCAACCCATCCCACCCTCTACAAACTCCTCTGCCCTCAATATCTAGTGTTGTCTCTAGTCCCTCGAAAACATGGAAGCAAGTGGTATGGGACACCATCGCTTTTACACTCTCTTACAAACCACCTAGTGAAATTGAGGGGAAACTAATTGTCTATCCAGATCTGGCTACACTCCAAAAAGGAGTTAATTGTTGGAAAGCTACAATAGTGGGGTTTTTCCTATACTAAAAACCATCTTTTCCTCTTATACTGCATTGGGCTCATAAATTATGGAAAAGCAGAGGTCTTGTTGATGTCTTGCTATCGGAACATAGCATAATCCTCTTCTCCTTCACCTCCATATCTGCAACTAACAAAATGCTTTTAGAGGGTCCATGGCACTTGGGGAGTCAACCAATATTTTTACAAATCTGGCAACTTGGACTGAAACTTGAAACCATAAAAATTCATAATCTCCCTATATGGATTAACTTCCATAACATTCCCCTTGCGTATTGGACAACTCAAGGCCTCAGGCAATTAGCTAGCTATATCGGGAAACCTTTGTGCATGGATGAAAACATGGCAACTAAGAAAAGAATTGGTTACACCTGTATCTGTGTTAGTATTGAAGTTTCGAAAGACCTTTCCAATGAAATACTAATCATGAGGCTAGGAGAAGGGAATCAGTTATGGGAGGATAGCATTGCTATTTCTTATCATTGGAGGCCCCATCTAAAGACTCAATCTGCTATCTGGAGATCCACAGGTAAAATCTTCAAGATGGGTAACTATTAAGAGTTGATGAATTAAGAGGAAGAATGTCTATTTGATAGAAATCAAAATTCTTGTAGTTTGAATGCTTCTGTGATTAATAACTGTGATGAGGTAAGAACCTCTTCTGTTAATCTACAAATAGAATCAATGCTAAATAAGGATAGCATTGTTGTAGATATGGATAATGGTCATTTGGATGATTATAATGTTACAGAAACTATTACATCTAATAAAGCCCCTCCTTATTTAGAGACCTTACCTGTAATTGCAGATCCCCAACATAAAGAGACAACTTGCACAAATGTTTCATCTCAAGACAGTATGGCAACTGCAAAGGATATTTCAAACTCTTCTCAAGACATATCTAAGGATAAAGACAGTGGTAAGTCTCATTCACTCTCAACAAGAAAATCCCAACGGGTCAAAGGTAAAGACCTCAAAACCACCTCAAATTTAATATGACTATTTTGGCTTGGAATGTCAGAGGAATAAATTGTCCTTCAAAATTACTAGCTCTAAAGGATTTTGTTTGGAGTGAGAAACCTCTATTACTTGGCCTACTGGAAACAAAAGTAAGGTTAGTGAATCTGAATAAGTTGAATATTTTGGGTCCTCAATAGAGAGTATTTTCAAATTATAGTCATCATGCTTATGGAAGGATAATTGTATGTTTCAATTCAGAGGAGATCAAGGTGGAACTTCTATAAGCTAATGAGAAAATTATGCACTTTCAAATCTCACCGTTACAAAGTAATGTTCATCTGAATGTCTCCTTTATTTATGCAAGCAATTTTGAATTTCAACGTAGAGATCTCTGGAACAGCATCCGATAGATTAGTGATACCATCAATAAACCATGGCTTATATATGGGGATTTTAACTCCACTCTCTACTGTGGGACTGTGTTGAACATGTAAGGCTAACTGACTTCAAATTCATTGGCCATTCCTTCACGTGGTTAAATAAGCAAAAGGCTAGTTGGCTCATCAGGAAAAAATTGGACAGAGCTTTTGTTAATGATCTTTGGCTTCAACACTTCCCCAGCAATCCAGCAAATTTATGGATCTTTTGTTTTCGGACCATACACCCAATCTTGTTTCAAATTTGTGCACCCCTGCTACAAATCACCATCCCTTCTGATTCAACAACTATTTAGTGAAGGATCCTGGTTTTGCTATTGCTTGCAAGGAAGGAGCTATGTTCAACATTAGGGGGACAAAACAATTATGATGTACACATAAGTTAAAACTCATTAAGTAAAAGCTTAAACTTCTAAATTCGTCCAAAGGGCCTACTGTTGAAGCTATCAACAATACCATATTGGAATTGACAAGAGTGCAACATTTATTATCCTCCAATCCAGAGATTCAACCTCTAATTGATAAGGAGAAACTTGCTCTCTCTAATTATCTTCAAACAATAAGTAATCACTATTCCCTTTTGCAACAAAGAGCTCGGATGAACTGGTTACAGGATAGGGATAGTTACACTTAACTTCCATTCGATATTAGGTAGAAAGAATTGCCACAAAATCTTTTCCATCACTTCTCATAATGGCACTATCATTAAGATTTCGAAGGAAATTCATGAAGAAGCTTTCAGATTCTTTAGCTCTTCCCTTGGCACTGATGTATTAACAAATGTTTCAAATGGAGATCTACAACAACTTAATCTACAATAAATTTCACATTCAAATTCTACTTTGTTAACCAAGTTAATGGAGGATAGTGAGATTGAGAAATGTGTCTTTGAAATGAACGATAAGAAGGCCCCAGGCTTCGATGGATTTAATGGTTACTTTTACTAACATTCTTGAAATATAATTGGTGGTTTTGTTAAGGAGGCCATTCCCGAATTCTTCAAGAATAGAGTTCTGCTCAAGGAGACCAACAAAATGTTCTTGTACTTAATTCTTAAAGGCTCAAATCCAAAAAACTTTGCTGATTACCGTCCCATTTCTTCTACAAATTTCCTCTATAAAGTGATTTAAAAAATTCTGGCAACTAGATTGAAAAGAGTTCTTTCTCCTTTGATTAATGAAAAACAAAGTACTTTCTTATCGGATCGGTACATTAGAGATAACATACTTACTGTCAAGAACTGTTGAAGGGCTACTTTACTTCTAATAGCCCTCCGAACTACACGATGAAGATTAACTTTCACAAAGCATTTGATAGTATCAGCTGGGAATTCATACGATATATGTTGGAAGGTTTTGGGTTTCCAAATCAGTTTATCAAGCGGATCATTGAATGTATCACTTCATCTTCCTTCTCGATTTTGATCAACGGTTCCCCTTCCCAATACTTCAAAGCCACAAAGTGTCTCAGACATGGTGATCCCATCTCACCCTACCTCTTCATACTTGCCATAGAAATCCTTAATGTAATCATAAAGAAGGAGACCATTTCTAATCCCAGTTTCAAACACCATACAAAGTGTAAGAAACTTGATCTTACAAATCTCTGCTTTGCAAATGACCTTCTTCTATTTTGTAGGGCTGATTTGGACTCTATTCACTTTTATATGCATGCCCTCAATATTTTTAAGCATGCTTCTGGTCTTCAAATTAATCTAAACAAAATCCATTTCTTTTTATCTAAAGGTACAGCCAACATGGAAAACATAATTACAGAGGCAACTGGCATGAGATTGCAAAATCCTCCCCTACTCTACCTTGTTCTTCCAGTGTCAACAAAGAGGCTAAAATTTTCAGATTGTCAACCTCTCTTAGATAGGATCTAGAAGAGAGTAAAGTCCTAGGTGAACAAATCACTTTCTTATGCAGGGAAGCGTCAACTTATCAAATCTGTCCTTAATTCTTTACATGTGTACTGGATCTCCCATATATTTTTATCTCAAAACATTATCAAAAAAAATTGAAAGAATTCTTATATCATTCTTATGGAGTCATTCAAATGGTAACCCTAGAGCAACAAAGGTAAAATGGGCTGATATATGTTTTCCGAAACAAGAAGGAGGTTTGAACATCCTCTCCATCAAAGTTGCTAACCATTCTCTAATTCTCAAGCGATTATGGTGGATACTGGAAGACAAGAAGAGCTTATGGATAAAATGGCTACATGTATACTTCCTAAGGGGGAATAGCATATGGGCTATTAAACCAAAAAGTACCCATTCTTTTTTCCACAATTAGTTGCTAAAGTTGCGAGATATTATTCAACCTGAGAGCTCATGTGAAATTAAGGATGGTCATCTGGTCTCCTTATGGTACGACAATTGGTCCAGTAGGGGACCCTTAATACAACCGATGCATATTCCAAAGCTTCCTCATCCTTTTCTTTAAAAACACAGATGAACTCTTTAATTGATGGAAGTGTATGGAATTTTCCTAGAAGTCTAATGCAGTTTCAACCTAACTATCCTCCCACTCTATAGGAACCTGACATCTTTTTCTAGAAAGGTATTCCAATTGATAAGCTCACTAATAGTGTTGGACCCTGATATTTTTTAATTATTATCGATTTATTTGTTTAATTATTTAATTACGATTTGTTTGTTTATTTATTTATTTTAGAAACAGGTCATTAAATTTAGTAAGCATGAATAGAGATTAGAATTAGATGGAAAGATTATAATTAAGTTAGAATTAATATTGGAATGTTAGAATTAAATTAGGATTAAGTGAGGTGTTAGATTTAATAGGCTAAGTAGTTAGTAGACTTTATGTAAAAGAAGGAAGGGTAAACTTAGAAGGGCAAAATAAAGGAGGGTCAATTCTGGAAGAACAAGACAAGAGTTATCTTGAATTAAGAAAGAAGAAGAGAGAAGTCATGATATAGGGAAGAAAAGAGAGAACAAAATGTGAAAGAAGAGAGGAGGAGAAGAAGAAGAATCGTGGAAGCTAGTGAAGAAGAAGAGAAAATCATGAGAGAGAAAGAAAAATGAAGGAAAAAGAAGAGGAAATCATCTTGTTAAGGTAAGTTCATATTTTTCTTCTTGCTTTGTTAGAGAAGGAGTTAGAGAGAGAAAGGGGTTTTTATGTAGAGAATGAAGGGTTTGTGTTAGAAGAAGATGATTTAAGAGAACTCATTTGATTTTAGTATTTTTAAACTAGGTTTTAGTCTTTCTAACCTAGATAGATTATGGGAAGTTAAGGTTGAACCCAATTTTTGTATTTATTTCATTGTGGTGTGATTTGGAAGCTTTATGAATTTTTATGGGAATATTGTTTTGAATGAGAAAATTGGTTGTTTTAGGAAACTAAGAGAACCCTATCTAAGAGCAAGGGGAAAGACAAGCTTAACTTGGATTTTGCAAGCCAATTAGGTGGGTAATGTATTAATAGTTATTATATAATTGGGCAAATTCTTACCTATGTGTGTGTATGTTGATTTGCTTGAACTTGAATTGCTTGAAATTGAAATCGTTGTGAATGTTTGAAAATGCATGATGAATCATGATTATGTTAAGCCTTGAGAAAGGTTATAACATTTTGTATAAAGGAAAAGAAGAAAAAGTAAAAGAAGCATAAGACTGTGAATTTGTGATTGACTACATTGAACATAAATTTGTTTGTGATTGGGTAAAAGAGGAACCCGTTTTGTTAGTCACGTGCACGTTGACTTATAGCCTTCTTCCAGCTGCCCGCTTGAGGCCATAAGATCCTGAGAAATCAGAGTCGTTTTGTTCACAGTGTAAATTTTGGTTTTTCCGTTTCGTTCCATGAAACTCTCGAACCATTTGTTTGTGCATTGCATCTTTGAATTGTCAACTATGATGCATTTGGGTGTTATGCTTAATGGTTAAAGTCTATGTTATGTGTTATGATTTTTTAAGTTAAATTGATTAATGCTTGAATTGCTAGAAATGACTGAGAATGCTTGAATTTCTAGCTATATCTGTACATATGCTTGAATTGTGGGTCAATTGCCGATAGCTATATATGTATTAGCCACTAAGTTGTGTAGCTCAACCCATCCTTTTTTCACTTCTCAGGTATAGAACGAGACGATTAGCAATCCTTTCAAGGCATCAAAAACTTCAAGATAGTTAGAGACTTTTGTACTAAGCTAGTGAACATTTTAGATAGCTTTATAGGCATATCAAACATAAGCATCCTTTACATTTTGTTTTGACTTAGCGATGTGTGTGTTGATATATGAGTAAAGCTTGTTCTAATATTTACTTTGCTTAGCAATGACAATGAGAAATTGAGGATTTCCTTTTATGTATGATTATGTTATTTTACAGGTTGAGTATGATGGACATGGAAGTGAAATGTGTATGTGCATATTCTTCTTCGTTGATATTGCAAATTGTTGTTTGTTTTAGAATAGCATGTTAGAGATTGGAAAGGTTGCATGGGAGGAATCATTAAAGTGAGATTCAAGAGCTTAACAAAAAGTACTTAGTAGTTGAATTGATATGAGGATATATTGCATTTTGTAAGCTTTCATAGGTGTGGAAATGGTGTTCTAAACTCAAAGGAAAAACTATATCAATCTAGGGAGAACTAGCCAAAGTTGTCTTCATGAAAGTTGTAGTTTATCTTTCTATCTTTCAAACTATATAAATTATGAAATTTTTTAATATCAAAGTCAAAAGATATGGTCATTATAAGTTGGTGATACTACATAGGATGTATATACAGAAGAATTATGGTAAATGAAGTGATATCGCACTAGGATTGTTGAATTTGGAAAGATTATGGGTGAAAGGGGGGTTAGAATGGATGTAGGATCCATTATAGAGGTCTTAGAGAGATAAATTTCAGTAAAAACTTGAAATTTACACGATCAAGCCGTGTAAATCAATATTGACCGTGTATTCCAGTTAAAAAAAGGCCACCAGACCTGTGGGTTACACGATCTACCCGTATGGTTTCACACGATCCGTGTTTTGACCCTCCAAATGAAAAAATATTTTTTAAGTCTTATAAAAGTTGTAGATCTAGAATTCCTCTTCGAAACCGTCCTAATATGACCTTAATCCGATATATCTAGCAAAAGTTATGTCAATTGTCCCAAGATAGGTACAATATGATTGAGGACATAGGCATATTTGACTCTTTTAGCCATAACTTCATTATCTGTCCTTCAAATGTAGTGATTATTGAACCAATAGATCCCTAACATATTTTGATACCCATTGGTGTTGATTTGAAAAAGATTGATGAAGAGAAGTTGAGGGAAACAACTAGAAGAGCATGAGTTGGTTGTTTTACTGAACATACTTCAATATTTTAATCATATCTTGATCTGTAGAGCTCCGAATTAGATGATTATTGTTTCAAAATAAACTAAAGACATGGAGCTATGATTTTTTTGAAGAAGTTAATTTGTGATTCCCATTTTGTGGGCTCGCCCTTTGTAGTTTGAGATGTCATGAGAGTGAGGATGAACCGATGATGGTAAAGAGATTCCTTAATACACTCACGTCTTATGATATTCCAAATAGTTGAGCTCCAAAAATGGGGTACCAAATCTTGTGATATTCGGAATGATAGTTGAGCTTCGAAAACAGGGTCCAACATCTTGTCGTATCAGAGCCTAGGCTTTTTAGGTTCCTTCTTAGGCTTAAAATGCATAGTGGTATGAATTGTTATACTGTGTGATTAACTAGTTGCATTGTGAATTGATTATTTGCCTTAAGTGACATGCATATCATGTATACATGTAGGAAATAAGATTAAATGAAACATAAGCTAATCGCTAGTGTTTTAAGCTGAAGGAGTAAGATGCCACCTCGTAGAAGGACATGAGGAGTTTTGCAAGGATCAATTGTACCTGACTCTCCACTAAGAGAGGAGAGTACTGATGAGTCGGTAGTCCCAGGAAATACTGAGGCTTCTGTAGGGCACAATAGTGGGCCCTCTCAATCACAGACGTAGGAATCTCCTGTTCCATCAGAGCAAGTGCCAACCTTGGATCTGAGATTGTTTCAGGCATTTACTCAGGCCTTTATCCAGGCTATGGGTCAGATGTTATAGACTTCTGTTCCAACCCTAACTAAAAAGAGAAAATAGTTTGACAAACTGAGGAAGTATGGAGCAATGAACTTTTACGGGACCACTGATCTTGAGGAAGCTAAGACCTGGTTGAGGAGGACTGAAAGAGTATTGGAGCATATAGATTGTGAAGATGAGGAAAAAGTTAAGTATGTTATTAGCTTGCTTCAGGGATATGCCTTGCATTGGTAGGAAAGTGTGCCAGGGAGCTAGATGAGACCACTAGTGTTAGCATGGAAAGACTTCTTAGCTGTTTATAAGAAGAAGTACCTGTCTGAGGTGTATATTCAACAGAAGCAGAGAGAGTTTCTGAGTTTCATCTAGAGGGAAATGACGATGAGTGAGTATGAGTGCCAATTTACACAGCTATCTCGGTATGCAGCAGAGATGATGATGAGTGAGGTAGCTAAGTGTCGTAGGTTTGAATCGAAGTTGCATCTAGCTATCAGAGAGAAAGTGGTGGTACATAATTTTGTGATTTTTAAAAGTTGGTTGAAGCGACATTAAGGGTAAAAAACATTGAGAACATAAAGAATGTTGTGAACAAAAAGAGAAAGAGGAAAGAACAGTTGAAGAGGGGAGGTGGTACTTCTATGCCTGAGAGGAGTGCCAGAACTTTCCCTATGTAGTCTAAGGAGAGGAGCAGTAGTGCAAGTAGGTCTAGAATCATAAGGACTTCTACTATTTCTCATCAAGCTTTTATAGCGAGAGGCAGTAGAAGGAGAGTGGGGGATAAGCCACCCATTCCTAAGTGTGATTACTGTGGGAAGTTTCATGGAGGGGAATGTTACTGATTGACTGAAGCATGGTTCAATTGTGGAGAGAAAAGGCACATCGCTAGAGAGTGTCCACAGTATGCAAGAAGAGAGGGAACTCAGATGCAAGCTTCAAAAAGAACTAAGACAATGGGGCACAAGACTATAACGGAAGTGGCCAGCACTGAGGTAGCTAAGAGAGTAAATCTTCCCGGGAGATCAAGGGGGCAAGCACTAGCCAGAGTCTTTGCAATGACACGGGAGGATGCAAAGACTGCTCCAGAAGTTGTGACTGATATAGTTAAATTATTTGATGCTAATGTTATTGTTTTAATTGATTCAGGGTCTACCCACTCCTTTGTTTCATCAGGTAGAATTGTGTATAGTAGGGAGTTGAGCCCATTGGATACTCCTTTGATTGTGAGTACTCCAATCGGCCAGTATAACGTTATTAGTCAAGTCTATAAAGATTGTAAAGTATATATTGGCAGGGAACACTTAGTGGTGGACTTAATTTCATTGAAGATACGAGGATTAGATGTGATACTAGGCATGGATATGTTGGAAAAGTGTAACGCCCATCTGGATTGCAAGCAAAAGACAGTGGAGTTCGAATTGGATGAGGGTAGAACGGTAGTGCTTATAGGGGACAGGAAAGCAAGTCCACCTAGAATTATTTCAGCTCTGACAACAGAGAAGATGATAAGGAAAGGCTATGAAGCATTTTTGGCCTATATGGTAGACACGAAGGTAGATAAAGGAAAGTTAAAAGATGTTCATGTGGTCATAGAATTCCCGGGTGTCTTTCCTGAGGAATTACTAGGACTACCACCCCCTAGGAAAATTGAGTTTCCCATTGAGCTTATTTCGAGTATGGCACCAATATCAATTCTTCCTTATAGAATGGCTCCGACAGAATTGAAGGAGCTTAAGGAAAAATTGGAAGAGTTATTAGAGAAGGGGTACATTATGCATATCTCTTCACCTTAGGGAGCTTCAGCCTTTTTATAAAGAAGAAAGATGGATCATTAAGAATGTGTGTGGACTACCGAAAGCTCAATCATGTCACTATCAAGAATAGATATCCTCTTCCATGCATAGATGATTTATTTGAACAATTGCAAGGGGCAAGAGTCTTCTCCAAGATAGATTTGAGATTGGTTATCACCAATTGAGGATAAAGGAGTCTAATGTGTTAAAAACTGCTTTCAGAACACGGTATAGGCATTTTGAGTTTTTAGTTATGCCTTTTGGATTGACGAATGCACTTGCAGCTTTTATGGATCTAATGAATAGAGTCTTTAAGTCTTTCTTGGACTAATTTGTCATAGTCTTTATTGATGACATATTGGTTCATTCCAAGAGTGACAAGGAGCATGAAGAGCATTTGAGGATTGTCTTGGAGACATTAAGAAAGAACGAGTTATATGCCAAATTTGACAAATGTGAATTTTGGCTAAAGGAAGTGGCATTTCTTAGACATGTGATTTCGGAGCAAGGAGTACATGTGGATCCGAGGAAGATAGAAGCGGTTGTGAAATGGGAAGCACCTAAGAATGTAGATAAAGTGAGAAGTTTCTTAGGCTTAGCTGAGTATTACAGAAGGTTTATGAAAGGATTTTCTACGATAGCAACTCCACTTTCTAAATTGACAAGGAAGAATCAGAAGTTTATGTGGACAGAGGAGTGGTAGACCAGTTTTTAGGAATTGAAGAATAGGCTCACGACTACACCAATTTTGACTTTGCCTTCTAGTGGTGATAGATATATAGTATAGTGATGCCTCGAGGAAGGGATTAGGGTGTGTGTTGATGCAAGGAGATAAAGTAATTGCCTATGCTTCTAGGCAATTAAAACCTTATGAGATGAATTATCCTAAGCATTACTTGGAGTTAGCTGTTATAATCTTTGCGTTGAAAATATACAAACACTACTTATATGGAGTCACCACCAGGGTGTTTATAGACCACAAGAGTCTTAAGTATCTGATAAGCCAAAAAGAGTTGAATTTGAGACAGAGAAGATGGTTAGAGCTACTAAGGATTATGACTTGATAATAGAATATCATCCAGGGAAAACTAATGTAGTAGCAGATGCACTGAGTAGAAAATCGACTATGGCACATGTGGAGACAGTGTATCTTCCTTTATTGAAGGAATTAGCCAAACTCAGGGTGACATTGAGACAAGACGAATTTGGTTGTGTATTAGAAAATTTAAGCAAGCTTAGAGAAGATATTAAAAATGGTAAACCTTTTGAACTAGAGGTAAGGGAAGATGGATTGATGAGGGTAGGTAACAGACTATGTATTCCTGATATGCAAGAGTTAAAAGATGAGATTCTTGATGAGGCACACAATGCACTTTATGCGATGCACCCAGGAAGTACGAGAATGTATAGGGATCTAAAAGAACACTTTTGGTGGAAAGGAATGAAGAAAGATGTTGCAGAGTATGTTAAAAGATGCTTAGTGTGCCAATAAGTTAAAGCAGAACATTAAACGCCTATCAGTAAGCTTAAACCTTTGTCGATTCCTGAATGAAAATGGGAAAATGAAATTGCCAAGAACTAGCAAGAAGCATGATGCAATATGGGTGATTGTTGATAAGCTAACTAAATCAGCCCAATTCTTGCTTATTAAACAGATGGATTCTTTAAATGCTTTGGCCAAGAAATATATAGATGAGATAATTAGACTTCATTGGATTCCAAGTTCGATAGTCTCGGATAGAGATCCCAAGTTTACGTCCAGGTTCTAGGAAATTTTATAAGAGGCTTTAATAACTAAGTTACATTTTAGCACGACTTTCCATCCACATACTGATAGACAATCGGAGAGAACAATCTAGACATTGGAGGCAATGTTGAGAGATTATGTTATAGATTTCCAAGGCTCATAGGATGATCATATGCCTTTAATTGAATTCACCTATGATAATTCCTATCACTCGGGAATTCAAATGGCACCTTATGAAGCTTTGCATGGTAGGAGGTGTAGAACTCCTATTTGTTGGGATAAGGAAGGTGAAAGGAGGCTTTTAGGACTTGAGTTGGTTCACGGTTGACAAGATTAAATTGGTGAAAGGGAGACTCAAAGCAGCTCAAGATAGGATGAAAAGTTATACGAATGCACATAGAAGGGAGATGGAATTTGAAGTTGGAGACAAAGGGTTTCTTAGAGTTTCTCCATGGAAAGGGGTTTTGAGGTTTGGTAAGAAGGGCAAGCTTAATCTGAGATACATAGGCCCTTATGAGATCATTGAGAAAGTTAGGCCTTTAGCCCATAAGTTAGCTTTACCACCGGAATTGTCTAATATTCACAATGTCTTCCATGTATTGACATTGAGGAAGTACCGATTAGATCGTTCACATATAGTTCAACCATCAGAGGTCCAATTGAGGGAGGATTTGACGTATAAGGAGTAACCGGTGGGGATCTTAGATTCGAAGGAAAAGGTTTTGAGAAATAAGGTTGTGAAGTTGATTAAAGTCTTATGGAAGAACCATTCGACAGAGGAGGCAACATGGGAGCCTTTGGAAGCAATGAAGGAGAAGTATCCACACCTCTTTGTAGACTTATGTAAGAATTTCGAGGACAAAATTCCTTTAGGGGGAGAATTGTTGAACCCTAATATTTTTTAATTATTATAGATTTATTTGTTTAATTATTTAATTACGATTTGATTGTTTATTTATTTATTTTAGAATTGGGTCATTAAATTTAGTAAGCATAAATAGATATTAGAATTAGATGGAAAGATTATAATTAAGTTAGAATTAATATGGGATTAATAGAATTAAATTAGGATTAAGTGATGTGTTAGATTTAATAGGCTAAGTAGTTAGTAGACTTTATGTAAAAGAAGGAAGGGTAAACTTAAAAGGGCAAAACAAAGGAGGGGCAATTTTGGAAGAACAAGACAAGAGTTGTCTTGAATTAAGAAAGAAGAAGAGAGAAGTCGTGAGATAGGGAAGAAAAGAGAGAACAAAACGTGAAAGAAGAGAGGAGAGGAAGAAGAATTGTGGAAGCTAGGGAAGAAGAAGAGAAAATTGTGAGAGCGAAAGAACGAAGAAGGAAAAAGAAGAGGATATCATCTTAGCAAGGTAAGTTTATATTTTTGTGCTTGCTTTGTTAGAGAAGGAGTTAGAGAGAGAAAGGGGTTTTTATCTAGAGAATGAAGGGTTTGTGTTAGAAGATGATGATTTAAGAGAACCTATTTGATTTTAGGGTTTTTAAACTAGGTTTTGGTCTTTCTAACCTAGATAGATTATGGGAAGTTAAGGTTGAACCCAATTTTTGTATTTATTTCATTGTTGTGTGATTTTGAAGCTTTATGAATTTCTATGGGAATAATGTTTTGAATTAGAAAATTGGTTGTTTTAGGAAACTAAGAGAACCCTATCGAAGAGCAAGGAGAAATACAAGCTTAACTTGGATTTTGCAAGCCAATTAGGTGGATAATGTATTTATAGTTATTATGTAATTGGAAAAATTCTTACCTATGTGTGTGTATGTTGATTTGCTTGAAATTGAAATCGTTGTGAATGTTTGAAAATGCATGATGAATAATGATTATGTTATGCCTTGAGAAAGGTTATAACATTTTGTATAAAGGAAAAGAAGAAAAAGTAAAAGAAGCATGAGACTATGAATTTGTGATTGATTACATTAAGCATAAATTTGTTTGTGATTGGGCAAGAAAGGAACCCGTTTCGTTAGTCACGTGCATGTTAACCTATAGCCTTCTTCTGGCTACCCGCTTAAGGCCATAAGATCCTGAGAAATCGGACTCGTTTTGTTCACGGTGTAAACTTCGATTTCTTCATTTCGTTCCACAGAACTCTCGAGTCATTTTTTTGTGCATTACATTTTTGAATTGTCAAGTATGATGCATTTCAGTGTTATGTTTAATGGCTAAAGTTTATGTTATGTGTTATGAGTTTTTGAGTTAAATTGATTAATGCTTGAATTGCTAGAAATGACTGAGAATGCTTGAATTGCTAGCTATATCTGTATATATGCTTGAATTGTGCTCAATTATCGATGGCTATAAATGTATTAGCCACTGAGTCGTGTAGCTCAACCCATATCCTTGCAAGGCATCGGAAACTCCAAGATGGTTAGAGACTTTTATACTAAGTTAGTGAACATTTTGGATAGCTTTATAGGCATATCAAACATGAGCATCCTTTGCATTTTATTTTGAGTTAGCAATGTGTATGTTGATATGTATGTAAAGCTTGTTCCAATTTTTACTTTGCTTAGTAATGAGAATGAGAAATTGAGGATTTCCTTTTATGTATGATTATGTTATTTTACAGGTTAAGTATGATGGTTGTGGAAGTGGAATATGTATGTGCATGTTCTTCTTCGTTGAGATTGCAAATTGTTGTTTGTTTTAGAATAGCATGTTAGAGATTAGAAAGGTTCCATGGGATGAATCATTAAGGTGAGATTTAAGAGCTTAACGAAAAGTACTTAGTAGTTGAATTGATATGAGGAGATATTGCATTTTGCAAGCTTTCATAGGTGTGGAAATGGTGTTCTAAACTCAAAGGAAAAACTATATCGATCTTGGGAGAACTAGCCAAAGTTGTCTTCATGAAAGTTGTAGTTTATCTTTCTATCTTTTAAACTATATAAAGTATGAAATTTTTTAATATCAAATTCAAAAGATATGGTCATTATAAGTTGGTGATGCTATATAGGATGTATATACAAAAAAATTATGGTAAATGAAGTGATATCGCACTAGGATTGTTGAATTTGGAAAGATTATCGGTGAAAGGGACGTTAGAATGGATATAGGATCCATTGGAGAGGTCTTGGAGAGTGAAATTTCAGTAAAAACCTTAAGGTTACACAGTCAGGCCGTGTAAATCAACACTGACCGTGTATTCTAGTAAAGAAAAGGCCACCAAACCTGTGGGTTATATGGTCTGCCCGTGTGGTTTCACATGGCCCATGTTTTGACCCTCAAAATGTCAAAATATCTTTTTCATAATCTTCACAAAAATTGTAGATTTAGAAGTCCTCTTCAAAACCATCCTAAGATAACTTTAATCCGATATCTCTAGGGAAAGTTATATGAATTGTCCCAAGATAGGTACAATATGATTGAGGACATAAGCATGTTTAACTCTTTTGGCCATAACTTCATTTTCTGCCCTCCAAATGTAGTGATTATTGAACCAATGGATGTCTAACATATTTTTCTATCTATCCATAAAACATTGGTACCCATTGGTGTTGACTTGAAAAATATTGATGAAGAGAATGTGAGGGAAACGACTGGAAGAGCATGAGTTGGTTGTTTTATTGAACATACTTTAGTGTTTCAACCATATCTTGATCTGTAGAGCTCCTAATGAGATGATTATTATTTCAAAATAAACTAGAGACGTGGAGTTTAGATTTTTATGAAGAATTCAATTTGTGATTCCACTATGTGGGCTCACCCTTTGTGGTTTGAGATGTCATAAGAGTGAGGATGAACCGATGATGGTAAAAAGATTCCTTGGAAATAACCCTTTAGGCTAATACGCTCACATCTTATGATATTCTAGATAGTTGGGCTCCAAAAATGGGGTCCAACAAATAGAGTCATTTGTGGTAACTTACGTAGACATCGATCCACAGTTTCTTGGGCCACTAAGGTATGGAACAAGCATTTAATGTCGAGAATATCTTTCATCTATTGGTTGGCTATCCAGAACAAACTTTCTATAGCAGATCAAATTTCACATATCCAAATGGACAAAAATTGTCCAATGTGCTCCTTGCAGTTTTAATCTTTAATCGTCTCTTTTTTTAATGTCATTTTAACAAATCAATATGGGGTTATGTCATAGCTTTATGTTATTGGATGGATCCAGGAACAACTATCTTAGAAATCACTAATGGCCTCTCAGCGCAATTACCTATCCACATTATTGTCTTGGGAGTTTGTATCTACAAGCTTTGGAGGGAGCGGAATCTTCGATGTTTCAAACACCAATCATCTACTAAAGAATGTCTGATATCCTTAATTTTAGCGGAGATTCAGGAGATAATTATGACTATGAATCTACATCAAATGTGGAGATCAATTGTACGGTCCTCTTTATGTATATAAATATCTACTTGAAAAGCAATTCATGGTAGCACATCTTTGGGTGGGGTTGCAAAGATGCCAATGAATTGACATAACTGCAACAGTTTGTTCCATATTATTAACAAAGTTCCAAAGCTCTAGAGTTCTACTTCCTTACGCCGTTCTATTAATCTGACTGGATAGTTACTTTTCCTTGAATTTTTGTTTAGGACTCTCCCTAGAACACCTTTGTTTTTGTAAGTTATCGATCTTTATTTATTTAAATTTCCTTTTTTTAAAGTATATTTTATGAGTGTTAAATTGGCCCAAAAGAAGGCTAAGCACTCCACTGAATCTTATCATCAAAACTCGATCACTACACTAAGAAAATTAATTGTGAGTTCATTCTTTGTGCAAAGACTGGATTCGATATCACTACGGTTATCTTGAGATAAGATGTTATTGATATAATTAATCGATACTTAGATATAGCTGCATGTATTTGTGAGTTAGTTATGTTTTATATGTTGTTTTCTATATAATTGATATAGAAAATGCTTCCTTCAATATTAATAACATTCTAGTGTTTAGTGGTAGTAACTTTAAGATTTGGAAAAATAAGATGACTACAGTCTTAGGATGTATGAATCTAGACCTCGCATTGAGAGAGTCGTGTCCTACACCTCTTACATATTAAAGCTCTTGTGAGAATTGGACGTTTTTAAAGTTGGGATCACTCTAATCTCATGAATCTTATGATCATGAAGAATGTTATTTCAAAGACATTTATGGGCACTATGTTTGAAGAAACGTATGCCAAATGGTTCCTTGATACCTTGCGAAGCATTTCGCCAAAAGCGATAAGCTAAAGATGACTACAACTTTAAAGAAACTTGTATCTATGAGGTATAAAGGTAATGGGAGCATAAAGGAATAATACTTGAAATATTTCGCCTTTTAGGAAAACTAAAGACACTAGAAATAGAGTTGTTGGAAGACTTGCCCATTCACTTAGTGTTGATATCTATTCCTTCTCAATTCAATCACTTTGAGGTGAGCTATAATTTTCAAAAGGAAAAATGGACAATGACTGAGCTCATCTCACACTTTATGCAAGAGACAGATAGGATGAGACAATGTAAGACTGAGAGTGCTCATTTTGCATCAACCTCTTTAGGATGTGGAAAGAAGCAAAAAGGCAAAAAGCTTGTGGCATTGGCACTATAAAGGAAGCATAAGGATACATCCCATAGACATAAATAAAAGAAATGTTTCTTTTTGCAAAGACTATTCTTATATGAAGAAATACTGTCCCAAATATCAAGCTTGATGAGTAAAGAAAGGTATATGTTTTGCTCTTGTTTCCACTAAATTTATTTTGGTTTTAGTACCAAGATATACTTGGTGGTTAGATTTTGGTGCTAAAAATTACACAAGTATATGTATGCAAGATTGCATGAACTACCAAAGGCCTAGAGATGATGAGAAGTACAAGTATATGAAGGCTAAAAATTTGGTGGAAGTTTTAGGCATAGGGACTTTTTAGTTATTATTATGTAATGGTTTATATTTAAAATTAAAGAACACATTTATTATATCGTTTTTAATGCAAATTTTGGTATTGATTTCTATATTAGATAAAGAACCCTTAAGGTTATGGTATGAAGTATCATTTTTCGTACAACTTTACCTCACACACTATAGGAAGTTTTATTAAAGACCACAATGTGCATACTGAATAGAGCTCTTACAAAAGCTACAAACAAAACACCTCATAAGTTATGGAAGGATAAGAAACTTGTCTTAAAGCATTTACGCATTTGGGGATATCTAACTTGAGGCAAGGCCCTATAAGCCAAATGAAAAGATACTAGATGCAAAAACTGTTAATGGTTATTTTGTAGGATATTTTGAAAGATTATGTGGATTTAATTATATGCTCATAAACAAAAAAACATTCTTTAAGATAGGAAATGTTCGATTCTTCAAGGATGATGAGTTTGGAGGGGAATATAAAGATAATGACTTTGTCTTTAAAGAGGAGTCGGTCAATTTTTATTTTCATGCAATTATTATTAATCATGATTAATTTTTCATTCCTAACATGATTCAACAACATTCAGTACAAATATATGACATTGTTGAGCTTCCTACTTGTCAAAATCATCCAATTGTTCCTCAATCCATTGTTCATGAGGAGTATGAGGATCAAACTCAAGAAATTCAAATTCAAGTAAAACTAATGCCCTTAAGAAAATTTATAAGGAAACAGAGAAGTACAATTCTGAATGATTATATCATATTTCTCCAAGAAAATGGGGAAAATATTGACTTTGCGAGAGATGATCAACTCACCTTCCATGAAGCAATTAAAAGATATAACTCTTATTAATGGATTAATGTCATGGGTGAGAAAATGCAATCTATAAGAGACAATAACATTTAGGATCTTATTCTATAGCCTAAAGGTGTGAAATCTATTGGTCATTAATAGATTTTTAAGACCAAAAGGACTCACAAGGTAACGTGGAGAGATATAAGTCTCGTTTTGTCACCAAAAGGATTCACTTAGAAGGAAGGCATTAACTATAAAGAGTCTTTCTCTCTAATTTTATCAATAGAATCTTTTAGGACTATTATGGTACTTGTGGTGCATTTTGATCTTCAGTTACATTAGATGGATGTAAAAACAACTTTTCTCAATGGAAACATTGAGAAAAAAATTTATAGGAAACAATTGAAGAGGTTAGCTTATGAGGAAACTAATCAATTGGTTTGTAAACTTAAGAAATCTATCTATAGGATTAAGCAAGCTTCCTGTTAATGGTATCAAAAGTTTCATATGGTTGTTCTCTCATCTAGTGACCGCGTGTCGTAACTCTAGTCAAAATAAAATAATTAGACTACTACTATAGCAGTGGTGAGTTTAGGTCGATCCCACAAGGAGTGTGTGTGAAGTTTATGAATTGAAATTAACCAGTGTTTACACTTAACGAGGGGTTTTGGATTTTTCAAAGAAAAAAATAAAATAAAACTAACTAATAAAAACATATTAAAGAAAACATGAAATAAAATGATAAATGTAGGAAATTCAGTAGGGACCTGATTCTTTAGTTCAATCTCGGCCT
>JANSVA010331662.1:0-24284 GCA_025504915.1 Erythroxylum reticulatum | reverse complement strand
AATGCATGATGCATTGTGATTATGTTATACCTTGAAAAAGGTTATAACATTTGGAATTAGATGAAAAGAAGAAAAAAAACATGAAAGTATGAGCATAAATTGGTTGTGATTGGGCAAGAGAGGAACCCATTTCGTTAGTCACGTGCACGTTGACCCATAGCCTTCTCCCAGATACCCGTTTGAGGCCATGAGATACTGAGAAATCAGACTCGTTTCATTTACAGTGTAAACTTCTGTTTCTCCATTTTATTCCACGGAGCTCTTAAGCCATTTGTTTGTGCATTGCATTTTTAAATTTTCAAGTATGGTGTATAGTTGGGTGTTATGTTTAATGACTAAAGTTTATGCTGTGTGTTATAAGTTTGACTTAAATTGATCAAACGCTCAAATTGCTAGATATACATGTACATATGCTTGAATATGTGACCAATTGCTAATGGATATAAATATATTAGCCACTGAGCTGTATAGCTTACCTCATTATTCCCTCCCCAGGTGCAGAATGAGAAGGTTAGCAATCCTTGCAAGGCATCGAAAACTCCAATATATTAAAAAATTTTGTAACTAAGTTAGCTCGATCATTTTTGAATAGCGTCATAAGCATGTTAGACATTGAGCATCCTATATATTTTGTAATTTATGTTAAGCCCTCATTTATAATGTTATTATGTAATTAAAGTTATGTATGGGCTTCTGTTGATTTGGAAAATGAGTTTAGAACTGAAATGTTTCCCAGGTGTATGTGCATATTTCTTTTGTAGTTGTACATTTCATAATCTAATTCTTTCATAGGTGTATAGATTGTGAACCAACTTTAGGGGAAACAACTGGACTAATTTAGGCTAAATTAGTCAAAGTTGTCTTCTGAAAAGTTGTAGCTTATCTTTCTAGATTTCCAACGCTATAAAGTATGAAATTCTTGGATATCGGAGTCAAAAGTTATGGTCCTTACAAGTAGAGATGCTCAGGAGTATAGGATGTATCGTCTGGTGAGGACACTTTGTCTGTTGAGGACAGATCTTCTTATGAGGACGCTCCGTCTAGTGAGGATGCTTCGTTTAGTGAGGATGGATTGTCTTGTGAGGATGCTTAAATTTGGTGAGGATAGTTCGTCTGGTGAGGATGTATCATCTAGTGAAGACGCTTTGTCTAATAGGGACGTATCGTCTGGTGCAGACGTGTCATCTGATGAGGACACTTCGTCTAGTGATGACGTATCATCTGGTGAGGTCGTATCATCTAATGACGTCATATCATCTGGTGCATTGTTCATCTGATCCTATAGTTTGGTCCAATTTTTGACCCTCTAGACAATAGAATTTGCCTTTGAGGTTTATAAAGTTATAGATCTAGAAGTCCTCTTTGAAACCATTCAAAGAAAACCTTAATCCAAAATCTCTAGTGAAATTTATGCCAATTGTTCCGAGATAGGTGCAACATGATTAAGGACATGAGCATAGTTGATTCTTTTGGCCATAACTTTATAATCCGAACTCCAAATTAAATGATTCTTGAAGCAATAGATTCTCGACACATTTTCCTATCTCTAAATAAAATTTGTAGCTTTTTGGGTTGATTTAAAAGAGATTGATGAAAGGAAAATGAGGGATTGGACGGAGGGGCATAACTAGGTTATGAGCACACTTTGGATTTTTAAGCATCTCTTAAGCTATAGAGCTCCGAATGAAAAGGTTCTTGTTTCAAAATAAACTAGAGGCATAGAGATACTATTGGATTAAAGAAGTCAAATTATGAAGTTGATGATGGGCTACTATGGGCAAGCCACCCTTTTGAGATGACGGTAAAGTGAGGGCTCACTGGAATAACCCTACAAGGAAACCCGCTCACACTTTTCAACTCCGGAACAATAGTTGGGCTTTAGAAACGGGGCCAAACATCTTGTGTTATCAGAGAGAGAGAGTTGGACTCTAAAAATATGGGTTAATGAAGATCACATCTATTAGATCCAAATGTTGGGCTCTGAAAATGGTGTACAACAATTTCTCCCCTTCTTAAAAGAATTTCTTCCTCGAAATTCTTACCTGAGCCATTGAAGTACTGTGGATACTTCTTCTTTATGGCCTCCAAAGGCTTCCAAGTGGCCTCTTCTATAAAATAGTTTTTCCACAGGACTTTAACTAGTTAAATTGTCTTGTTCCTGGTTACTTAGTATCCAAAATCTCCACTGGCGTCTCCTCATAAGTCAAATCATCTCTCAATTGAACCTCAGTGGTCTGAATGATATGAGAAGGATCTAATCTATACTTCCTCAATATGGAAACATAAAAGAAATCATGTATCTATGACGATTTTGGTGGCAGTGCCAACCTATAAGCTAGTGGTCCAATCCTCTCAACAATCTCGTAAGGACCTACATATCTTGGGCTCAACTTGCCCTTCTTGCCAAACCTCATAGCTCCTTTCTAAGGATATGTCTTAAGAAAGACTTTTTTACCAACTCCATACTCCATTTCCTTTTGACGTGCATCAGTATAACTTTTTATTCTACCTTAAGTTGTTTTAAGCCTTTGCTTAACTAAATTGACTTTGTCAACTGTCATCTAAAGTAACTTTGGTCCTCTTAATTTCCTTTCTCCTTCTTCATCCCAACATATAGGAGTTCTACATCTTCTTGCATAAAATGCTTCATAAGGAGCCAATTGAATACTCGAGTGGTACAAATTATTGTTAGCAAATTCAATCAATGACAAATGGTCTTCATAAGTGCCTTTAAAATCCATTAAATATGCCCTGAGCATTCCTTCAAGGGTACGAATGGTCCTCTCAGATTGGCATCTGTTTGGGGATGGAAAGCCTTGATAAATTTTAACTTGGTCCCTAGAGTTTCTTGTATTCTTTCCCAAAATCTCGAAGTAAACCGAGGATCTTTTTTAGAAACTATAAAGTCCAGAATCTCGTACAGTTTCACTATCTCACCAATATACTTCTTTATTAGCACATGCAGAGAATTAGTCTATTTAATTGTTAGCAAATCAGTTGACTTCATCAAACAATCAACAATAGCCCATATACCATCATGCTTCCTACTAGTTTTGGGCAAACCCATTAGAAAATCCATGAGTATCCTTTGCCACTTCCACTCCAGAGTGGACAATGGCCTTAACTTGCATAAAGGTGCCTAGTGTTTAGCCTTGACTTGCTGACACACTAGACGCTTGCTTGCATATTCTACTACATCCTTCTTCACGCCTTTCCACTAGAAATACTCTTTCAAATCTCTGCACATTTTGGTGCTACCTGGGTGTATGGCATAAGGCATATTGTGTGCCTCGTCGAGTATCTCATCCTTTACTTCCTTAATAATTGAAATATAAAATCTATTTCCTACAACCATAAGTTCATCATCCCTCACTACCACTTCAGATTTCTTATCATTTTTAATTTCTTCTTAAAGCTTGTTTAAATATGTATCCTGTGTTTATAACTCCTTAACTTTCTCCCTAAGTATCAGTCTCACTCTGAAATTAGCTATAATGTAATTAGGTTCTCGATGTTTCAAGCTTATTCTAAGCTTAGCCATCTCTTTCAACAACAACAAATAAATTGTCTGAGCATGGCCTATGGAGGATTTCCTACTCAAGGCATCTGCCACTACATTTGCCTTTCCTGGATGGTACTCAATTAGCAAGTCATAATCTTTAAGTAACTCTAACCACCTTCTCTGTCTCAAATTAATCTCTTTTTGAATCAATAAGTACTTGAAACTTTTATGATTTGTAAAAATCCTTGTCTAAACTCCATACACATAATGTCTCCAAATTTTTATGGAAAAAATTATTGCTGCTATCTCTAGATCATGAGTCGGGTAATTTAGTTCATAAGGCTTTAGTTGCTGTGAGGCATAAGCTATTACCTTGTCTCCTTGCTTTAATACACAACACAAATCCTTTCTTGAAGCATCCCTATAAACTGTATAACCTCATCTCTTATAGGTAAAGTCAAAATTGGAGCACTTATCAATCTGTACTTAAGCTCCTCAAAACTCTTCTGACATTCATCACTCTAGATAAACTTCTAATTTTTCCTTAATAACTTGGCCATCAGAGCAGATATCATAAAGAATCCTTCAATAAACCTCCTATAGTATCCTCCTAGACCTAATAAACTTCTCACTTCTGCTACTGTCTTTGGTCCATGCCATTACACCACTGCTTCGACTTTTCTTATATCAACATGTACCCCATCCTTCGAAATCATGTGCCCAAGGAATATCACCTTGTGAAGTCAAAATTCACACTTGCTAAATTTAGCTCAAAGCTCCTTCTCCCTTAGCATCTGCAAAATTGTTTGGAGATGTTCCTTATGTTCCTCTTCACTCTTGGAATAAAAGAAAATTTCATCTATAAATACTATGAAAAATTAATCCAGATACTCCTTGAAAATCCTATTCATATGATCTATAAATGCAGTTGGAGCATTGGTCAATCTGAATGGCATGAATAGGAACTCATAATGCCCATAACATGTCCTAAAGGTTGTCTTGTTTACTTCAGATTCCCTAATTATGAGCTGATGATATCTTGAACTGAGATCAATTTTGGAAAAGACCCTTACTCCTTGCAGTTGATCAAATAACTCATCCATTCGTGGCAGAGGATACTTGTTCTTAATGGTCACCTTGTTAAGTCTCCTATAGTCAATGCACATACTCCATGTTCCATCCTTCTTTTTAATAAACAGAATTGGCGCTCCCATGGTGACGAACTTGGCCTTATGTACCCCTTCTTTAACAGTTCTTCCAATTATTCCTTAAGCTCCTTCAATTCAGCTGGAGCCACTCTATACGGAGGTGCGGAGATCGGTACAATACTTGGAGCTAGATCGATGGCAAACTTAGTTTCCCTCATTGGTGGCAAACCAGGTAAGTCTTTAAAAAAAATATGGAAATTCCCTTACAATCAGAAAATCTTCTAACTTCCCTTAATTCACTTCGGTGTCCACAATGTGTGCTAAGAGGGCTTCACACCCTTTACTCATCATCCTGTCAGCTAGCAAAGCTGAAATAATTCTCGATGATGGTGTTCTTTTTTCTCCTCTAAGAGGCTACAATCTAACTTTATATGATATTTCTCCATGGTATCCATTTAAAGTATAATATCTAGACCTTTTAAATCCAAAGGCAGTAAGTCCCTACCAGTCTAACACCATTAATAAAAAGTTCACAATCTTTATATGCTTGACTTATTATCACCTTCCTCCTTGAAGGAGTACTACCAATCAATGGACTACCCAATGGCACCAAATTAACACCAAGCAGAAACAAAAGAATGCGTAGAACTAAAATCAATTAGTAAATATAATTCTGAATTAAATAACTGAGGCATACCTGTAACAACTTTAGGTGCAGCCGCCACTTCATCTCTATTCATGGCAAACACCCTTGCCTGTGCTTATCCCCTTGGCCTTCTTAGAGGAATAACCTTCCTTGTCGCTCTAGAACTTCCCACCTCTGTAGCTGTCTGGTTCCTACTATTTTAGCTCTCTTTGGGGATTGCAACTGTGACCCAACTTGCCTTAATGGTTGGGGACATTTCTTGACCATGTGTCTTTTCTCTCCACATCAAAAACATGCTCCAAGTAACTTGAAGCACTCTCCTCTATGAAACTTCCTACAATGATCACATTGGGGGTTTATGTACCTACTCCTCTCCATCCTTCTATTGCCTCCCACAGTTGAGGCTTGCACTGAAGTTGCCTTTGCTTTCTTATTCTGTGTCTGGAAACTCCTTATATTTCTCTTAGGCATTGGGGCACTCATTCCCTTCTAGGAAGACTGTTCCCAGTTATTCCTCTTCCTATTCACTTCATACTTTATGTTCTCCAGTTTCTCAGCTTGGAGGGTAGCATTTACCATCAGCTAATAGTTACAAAAGTTGTGGATCAATACTTTCTCCTTGATCACCAAATGAAGTCCTCCCTCAAACTTACAAAACTTATCCTCTTTATTCGTAATAATGTTGGCTATATACTGTAAAAGTTGGGTGAACTTTAACTTATATTCACTCACACTCATGTCCCTCTGTGTGAGACTCAGCAATTCTCTGGCCTTCTCTTAGATATAGACTTTTGAGAAGTATTTCTTGCTGAAAACTTCCAAAAAGTTTTTCTAGGACAATATCAATGGTATGACCTAACTATGGGGCACTGATTCCCACAAATGGAGTGCATCCCCTTATAGCAAGCTAACTGCATAATCCAATTTCTCCTAATCGGAGCAATTGATCTGAAATAGGACTCTCTCTATCCTTCTGAATCATGCTTCAACCTATTTAGGATTAGTAGTCTCGTTAAAGTTTATAGCCCCATATTTGTGGAGCTTATCATACTGTCCACCCCTCTCCAATGGAGCTTGCACTGGAACTTACGGAACTTGGCCCATGACATACGTGAAAGTCTGAGCAAAGGCTTGAAAGAATCATGAATCCATGGGTTTTACTTGGGACATAGGAAGAGAAGGCAGTGGCACTTGATGTTGCACACTAAGTTCCTCAGAATCATAAGTGGTGTGTGTCCCTGCATCTTACGGGACATAAGATTCATTCGTACTTCCATGGTGAGAGTAAGATCGAGTCCTAGCTCCTTACTTTGGACCTTTGTTCGTACCCTTAGAGGTCAAATCAAAAAATAATCCAATGATTGCAATATAAGATGCAACCTCGGGTCATCTCACTTAATCGGAACTTAAAACGAATGGACCTAAGTTAACTTATGTGTCATGAAATGCAAGCTAATTTAGTATGGAGGGGGTTTTGATCTTTGATAACATTAACAGTGCTAAATTGAATTGTAAGAAAAATATGTAAAATGTAATTTTGGATTTTTGGGAATAGAAAATGGAAAGATTAAAACAAATGATTAAAGAGTGATAGAATCCTCTTAAAAATGAGCTTTGGCTATTATAGTTCGAAATTAATTTTGATAGGAGTGGAAATTACTAAGTATCAGTTAGGTAAACCCTAAAAAACTCTTTAAGCCCAAGATCTTAATCAATGGGACTCCATTTCTTAAAACCTTGTTAAATTCTCTTGGTCTGTGTAGTCGATAAGTCCATACAACAAGTCACTTTGGAATCTAGAATCAACTTAATATCAAACACAACTATACAAGATAAAAGAGAATCAACAAGATCAAAAATAGACATATATGAGACTTCATATATTTAAGCTCAAAGTTCTACATAAACAAATCCAAACTATAAATTGAGTATCCAACACTTGTTTAAACTATAATCAAATATGTTCAACTACAAATTACAAATCCTAATCCTAGAAACTTATAAATCATAGCTAAACATGGAGTAAGAGAGATGCCTAGCCACGCATAACTCTATGAGACTTCACAACCGAGAAGCAATCAGAGGCACCTATAGTAGAAGTCGATGGTGAAAATGGAAGAAATGAGACGAATATAGGAGAAGAGGATGGTGTGATGGGTGTGGAAGATGATGGAATATAAATTTTGAATAAAAATGAATGTCATCTATCAGCTCTCCTTTTATATGTTATCCCAAAATAGGTGTTTTTTTTTCAAAAATGGGTTACTAGATGGGGTTGTATAGTAGGTTAATTTTTCAAAAATGGTCCGAGTCTAGTGCCAATTCGAATGTGTTGCTGCGACGAAAGCATGAGTTTGTCGCAATGAACTTTTCCTGAAAGATTTCATCAATAATCTGCTAATTTTGCTATGATGAAAGCATTATCCTCACCACAACAAACTTTTCCCAAAAAGTCTCATCAAAGATTTTCTGATTTTGCCACAGCAAAACATCATCCTTACCTCGATGAACTTTGCCTGTTGCCTCCTTGACTTGTGTTCTTAGTCTTCACTATTTGGCTCTACCTCTTGAATGTCCTATAATGAAAAAAAGTAGTTTGCAGTATCAACTGTTCTAAAAAACAATTTAGTGCAATTACCAATTATTTGTGACAATTTTACCTTCAAACTACGTTAATTCACAACAAGCCCTCATGAATTAAATTAAGCACAATATCTGATGATGAAAGCTAAAAAAATAACAAAAACTATGAAATTGTCACCAAATGATATAGGAAACTTGGGTTCAATCACTCCTTGAGTTTTTTTTTAGGCATCATAATCACTCCTTCAATTTAAAACCATTTAAAAGGATTTAGTTCATGCTTCATGCAAAAAAATTTCAAATCATGTAAAATAATGCAAAAACAATATATGTTGTTCATTTAAAACAATGCATGTTCATTTCATAAATTTAAAACTAACCATTTTATGTCTAGGATACTACTAAACCTAATTGCTCTGATACCATAAATGTTGGGCTCCGGATGGGTTCGTCCCTGCAATATGAGAGTTTCTCTATTACGAAACAATTGGAGCGCTTACAAGGACCCTTCAGGGAAAATACGTCGTGGAAAAAGTCCAAGACTTCGTCATGACGAAGTTCCTAATTAATTCCAATCCCTTTCGGGAAAAAGACGCTGCAATAAAAGTTTGTGTTTTACCGCGGTGAAGTTTCCAGGGACATACATCTCTTAACATCCCTTGACCTATAACTTTTAATATCCCAAAAGTTTCATACACTATGTCATTGGAAAGCCAAATGAATGCAATGAGAAAACTTGGAAATTCATAAGCTAAAACACAAATATATATCATTAACAACAAAAGAAAGAGTTTTACAAGGCTTTAATGGGCATTTCAAGCCATATTGTGTCAAAATCCAAATTACAAAAGATACATGAATAGGAAATACTCGAAATGTGAATAAAGCCTTATTTTTTGCAAACTAGCTTCAAAACAAAATAAGCAGATTTTGGAGTGATGCCTTGACTTTTGGTCACTTGATCTCTTGCTCATCACTTGGAGATGGGGAAGAATGGGGGTGAGCTTAAAAGCTCGTGGATAACAAATTTATAACGGAGAATAAACAAAACCATTGAAAATATTCATTGCTATAGCACATTTGCATTTAATCCATTAAACACATATTTCTCGAATTCTTAGCTTATCAAACAACTCACAAATAACATAACTCATGAATTCTTCAAAACTTGTCAATATATCATAAACACATAAGCAATCAAGATGGTTTGGTTAGGTCTATGTGGGCATTCTTGTGAATCTCCTATAATAACAGAACGGATTATCACAAAGCCACATAATAGTTTTGTGTAGTTCGTAAACATAAGGAAGTCCGTGAAGGAGCTCCATGCCACTAGCGGGCAGGCGGGAGGAGCCTTTAATATGATCAACGTGCATGTGACATGACAGAATGGACCACTACTAACCCACACAAACATGAATTTCATGACTCGCAAAATATTGCCCAAAAAGGCAAATTTCAAAAACAAAATTCCTATAAGCATGATATATTTTCAAATACCATTTCCATCTTCATTTCATAATTCATTAACAAATTTAAGTACCAAACATGTAACAATTCTTAAATCATATAAGAAGGAATAAAGTCAACATTTATGAAGCAATTGAAAATTCTTTAACTCCAAAATTTCGGAAAAACATTTATATCTGAATTATAAACATGTAACTCACCTTGAATTCCTTGCTTAATACTTGATAAAAGGTGCCTCTCCTTTTGCTCCTCTTGCCCTTCTTGATTTCCTTCAATATTGGAAAAAATCCCATTCAATAGGAATACAATTTGAGAACCCAAACAAAGCTTATTCACTAAAATTGATTCTAGAATACTTAATCCCATACATTTCCTAAGCTTCTTAAACCAAAACCTTTTCATAAATTCAAAGGATTTATAACGTACTTGCCTTAGATTTCTACCAAATAAAGGGGTATTTGGCTCAATTGAAAGCTTTTCCCTTCCTCTTTCTTTTTCTCTTCTTGAACAACTTAAAAATCTATCTTGTAAACTAAGAAAAGATGAAACCTAGCTTGTTCTTCCTTCTTTCTCTCCTTTCTCTCTTGTTTTCGTTATTTTCTCCCTTCTTTTCTCTCATTCACATTTTCTTCCCTCTCAAATGCAAGACAACACTTTCTTCTTCCAATTTTACCTTTAATGAGTGTAAAATGTCCACTTTGTCGTTCCTTTAATGCCTCATGGCTTTTAAACTTAAGTGGCCTACCAAAAATCCTTTTTACACTACACTCTTACTAATTTAATTCAATTAAAAAAAGTACTAAAATCCTACCAACATTGACATAGTAATTAACTCCAAAAATAATTAATCTATCAAGGCCTCATAGTTTAATTAAATCATGCCTAACAATTAAAAAATATTTTGGGCCAACATACACCATATATATTTCTATCACATAAAAATATGAAGCATACAAAAATGATTGCCAACCTATACATGACATATAGGAACCAAAATCATGCATAAGAAAATCGACTTTGATACCAATTGTTGGATTGGAAAAATAAAGCATGCATAATTTAGATAAAATGATAGATTTCAAAACCTTTTAGAAATCAAAATTGCAGCGGAAGAAGTATAGCCAAATCAATATCCACAAACATGTATGATACGGTATGAAGATAAACATTTTCATAAACACAAGATGAAAATTATTACTGACTCCTTCGCTACGGCTTTAACTCCTCGCTGTGCTATCCTATCCTCAACAATCTATCCTCTCCTAGTTAATATATCCTCTTTTTGTTATTGTATCCTCTTCTTGTAATGTATCCTCGACCAATCCGATCTACCACTTGTTCTTCTTGGAGAACTTGGTTAACAAGATCCTTTGGTGGAAAAGGAGAAGAAAACTTGAAGAGATTTTGCCTTAGAAGAAAGAAGCCAATGATGAGATGCCTCTCATGCAATTTTCGGTTATACCATGCAAGATAGGAGAGAGAAAGGTAAAAATGCAAGAACATCTTCTCACTCTTCTCAATTTTGTTTAACATCAAAAGAAAGAAGAGATTTGCAGTAAATACATCACTTCATTATTTAATCAATCATAAAGAAGTCAATAAATGAAACTCTTCTCATTTGTCTTTAAGATGGCTATATGAAAAGACTATTAACCTAAATGAGACATATTATTTTTGGTTAGATGGTCCTTCAAATGTTCCTCTTTCTTCTTTAATACAATGAAAGATAAAAGGTTACATGCTATCATTAAAAAAAACCATTTAATGATAACATCATTACTCAATTTAATGATGATAAAGCATGTTAAAACCATCTTTAGTATAACAAATCAATGCTAAATATGTAGCTGCACATTTAGCCTATTCAAACCAAAATTCCTCCTCCATTTATCTTTAATAACTTTGTTTTAATTTAATTAATCAAATTAAACCAATGTCTAGCCCATTTCTAATTGTTCATTTGGGCTTCTAATTAACAATTAATTAGTCTAAGCCCAACATTCAATCATAGACTTCAAAACCTCTATTTATATTTCTTACTTTCCTTGATATCCTTCCTAGAAGATAAATGGGAAATCTAATTAGACTTATAAAATTCAAGCTCCAATAAGCCTAAAATTAATTTAATCTTATTAGAATTAATTTTAGCTTATTAACTAAATATCATTCTACTAAAGACAATTAGTTGAACTCTTGAATTACTAAATATTATGAGAACACATGTTTCAAATATGATGTCCAATTGCAAACTCGAATATGAATCATATTATAACCATCCGCATAATAAAGGTAAAAATACCATATTGCCTTTATGTTGGTTTTTCCTTTTAGATCTCCCATTTCACTCTATATGGTGATTAACACATAAGATCTCATCTTGGTGTTAAGGCTTGATAAGTAGCTAGTCCATCAAACCACTAGCGTCAGTTTAATCACCAATCTCCATAAAACATTTAGAAGTGATGATATCATAATAAACTCTTTATTTGAGTGAATGTTACTTGATAAATGTTTCAATTAAAAATTCCAACATATAGACACTGGATTGATACTCTGTAAAAATCTATTCCGATCATATCAAGAATTATAATGAAACACATATGAGTTCACTACTCATCAAGTTCATGGTTTGTAATAAAAGAATGCTAAGTTGTATGTTTTAAGATTAAAGTAACGGCCTACTTAATTTTTTAAAACATACTTGATTCTAGATTCATTTAATAGTGCCATTATCGACAGTCAATTACTATCATGATATGAAACTCGTGATTCCCTTGAAGTAAAATCTTTTACTTGCATGGAGATAAATCACAACACTACAGTTTAAACCATAATCAAGAGACCTACTTGATTATTCAACTATAAATCCATTATTTTAGATTCTTATAATATGCATGTTTCCCATACACCTCTCTATATATGTATATATTACTTACAAAAGAATCTCGGTACCTTATGACTAGATATATAACGCTCATAAAAACCAAACTCTTTTGTTTATTAATAATAACTATTTTCATTACAAAAGTAACTGGAAGAAAATTATGTTACAAGTAAATATACTTGCTTTCCAGTGCACTATATGTACATAACTCCAACATAGACTTTATCCACAAAAGAAACTAGTCAATAACAACCTCTATCTACCTCAACTAATGCTAAGAGATCTTCAGTTTGTGAATCTTTAGCGCCTATAATTACACTTATCCTCAAATATATCTTTATATGTTTAAAGCATTTTTGTTATAATTATTTTTTTGAAGTTTCAATATTAGCATCAAAAAAAGAGATAGAGGTTTCACTAAAGGTTCTGAGTCGCATTGAACAACAAGTTATCTATTCATATTGACACCTTGCAAGGTTGTCCTATTTACAAGATCCAATCAGTGGTCATTGTTAGGTTTGAATTGCCTTGCCTTCAACATGCCAAGTAGTTGAAAGAAGACAACTTGTTACATAAAGCTCTAAACAAAATTTCGGTAATTTCTCAATTTATTTAATTATATGCATTTTTTAGTTATTTAAAACTAATTTCACTTTTACTTGTTATTCACAGATGAAGCTCAATATTGTCGATATCTAGAATCTTGAAATGTCAAGTTGTTTGAGTTCATTATTGGAAAAAAGGGCCAAGGATCATCGTTATCGACTACATAAGCACTACAAATCTTTTCCTTCGGATGAGGAGGCAAGGAGACATGTTCCCAAGTGGATGACTCTGAAAAATTGGATCCAAATTTATATTATTGGTCCTTTTCCAACATTAAGGTTTGTCTTCTTTCTCTTCACATTTGCTTCAATTATTCTTGTTTCACAATTTTATGAAAATTTCTTTTCTTTATTTAGGAAAAGTGTGAGAAAACCAAGGTTAATAGAGGAAAGAAAATGAAAACTCCTCACAACCAATGCTCTAAATCATTTGTTGTCTTATGAAATGAATTTATAAGTTTTTTTAGAAATTACAATTATATCAGTAAATACAATAGTATTTATTGTGTTTCAATCTTTTTTCTCATAAAATAGAGTTAGAAGGAATTATATGATGAAGAGTGTGGTAGGATCACACTCTACAAACTCACACACTACAAGGAAGGTGAAGGCTTGAATTCTAAAGAAGCGTATAATAATTATTTAAGTATGTACTTATTTATTATTTAATTTTATATTTATTTATTTATGTAGTGCTAACAATAATATTTTAAAATTTAGAATAAGATGTAGGAGTTGTTGTTAAGATCATTATCTGATGGAAATGAACCAAACGTAGATGAGATTTGCAACAACGTCCTTAGTACGAGATTAAGGTACATCAAATGTCTTAGGCATAACCCTAAGCTAATTGATTTTTCTTCATCACAACCAACATATGTAATAGTACTTTAAGAGGACAACCGGTAGCTTAAGGCCCAATTACAATGTAATTAGAAAAAGTTAAAATCATATTGAACGAAAGTTGGCAAAGCTTAAAAAGATGTTCAAACAAATACTTGACCCAAATTATGTAAGTAGTTGTGAGGATGAGCACTAGTATTATTCCGTATATAACCTTTTTTGTTAATATTTGTAAATAAAATTTAATATGATTTTATTTTTATATAAAAATGCTTCTAATTTTTAATTATTTTTAATTATATTTTTGTTTAATTAATTATAAATCAAAAATTCTATATATTACAAACAACAAGATGGATTCAAAATCTTACCATTACTTATAATTAAATGAAAAATTATTAGTAGGGTTGTTTAGCAAAAATAAAAAATCGTGACCAAATTTTTTTAACTACTTTCCTAAATATGTTAAAACCATCATGAATAACTTTTAGTGATGTTCTAAAAATAGTCGCCAAATACCATTTGCAACGAAACTTAGAACTTTGCATAATATTATTGCCTACACATACGATAATGTAGTTAATAATGTTTAGTCACAAAATTAAATCGTTAGTAAGTATCTTTGGCGACAATTTATCTTTTCTTCATTGTCACTTTTAGCAATATATCTGAGATCAAAGCAAGATATGATTTGTGATGCTATTCAAAAAATGTCGTCGATAATATTTTGCTATTACAAATTTGCGGTGAATTTTTGTTGTCACTAAAAAGTATTAGCGACGAATTTTTGGCTTTTAGCAATGAAAGTATTTGTCCTTAAAAGCCCCTTTCTGTTGTAGTGAATATGGAAGAATATGAAGATGGTATCTTTTCTAATTAAATGCAATCTCTTATTGTGATGTAGTTAAAATCCTATTAGATAAAGTGCTATTTGAACGATGGTGTCATTCAACTAGTTTTTGTTATGTAATTTGATAAAGATAGATGTAATCTAGTTAGTTTAGTTCAATTAGGAAGGTTGCTTTTCACCATATCTCTTGTATGTTTATTGTTGCTTATGATTATTTAATGCTTTCCTAGTATTCTTATTCAAGTGTGAGAGTTGAGCACTATAAGAGTCATAAGGTGTTTGAAAATAACAAGTTAGTTGTCCAATGATTGTAACACCCCATGTTAGGGGTTAGAAAAATTAAGGAATTTCGTTGCACTGTATGCTTTGCATTATAAAATATTCGTTGATATGTGCATATGAATTTTGACATATTCAAATAAACTGTGAATGCATTCATTGACTTTTTCTGGGTAAAATGGAATTATAAATGCAAATAAATTATGAAAAATTTATTCCGAGACTATTGGAATTATTTCAAAATTTTTGGGATTTTTTGAAATTTTCTGAAAATTTTGGAATATTTTAGAATAGAAAGAAATAGACAAATGGCATTATGTAAGGTGGCAGTCCTATATGCATGACAAGTGGTACACATGCATGGTGACATATGGCAAGGTGTTAGTAACATGCGTAAGCACATGGTTTTGAAAGGCATATCACTAGAGGTTTGTTGTTCTTCAGATTTTGTTAATGTTCTTCGGAAATCAGTGAACCCTCATCATCGAAATACTGGTCTTGATTCTTACATTAGTGATATTCTCCGAATGCAAACTTTTTAACCCAACTAGTGTTTGCTTTTGCCTATTCTTGTTATTTCCTTCCCCATCCACCGAAACCCAGCTCTTCACTATCATAGTTGGAATTTGTTTGAAAATTCAAGTAAGCAAAGTTTTATGTTTCTAAATTCTATGAATGAGTTTGATGATGTTTTATGTGTTGGAAATGAATACATGCATGAGTTGTGTATGAAACAAATTCGGTGTTAATAATGAGAAAGATGAGTTATGTAGTAAAGAGAGAGGTTTCGGATGAGTGATTATTATGTAGTGGAATGTGTAGCTATTGTAATACCGATTACATGTAGCTTAAAGAGAAACTTAGTAAAGTAGACAACTGCAGAAAAGTATAAAAATTGCATAGACTTAGTTTTGTGTTAAATCTAGGATTGGTTTTGAATGGAAAGAAACGTAGCACTAGAGAGAAAGAATAGAGTGCATACGTTTTTTTGAAGTTTGATTTTTGATCTTGAATTTTGAGTTGTTTAGTGTAAGATAAGTTACAATAGGTGTGGAAAATAGGATATAAGGTCTATTTAGAATTGTTATTGCTCATGAAAACAAACTTAAAGTAGTGAGAGAAAGCTTGTGTAAGTTTAAGTTTTGATGGTAAATACCATATAAACTTGCATTTGAAACTGTTTTAAGATTGTACTAGAGTAGAAAGACTAAATATATGATTAAGAATGAATAAATCTATAGGAAGATACAAAAAAATGGAGAAGGCAGGTGCCTTGCACGGCTGTGTATGGATATGCATGGGTATGCAAGGCATGGACATGTGTGCTAAATTTTGGTAGGATGTTTAATCTGGAATTTTGGTTTTACTGTGCATTGTAGAACCGAAATGGAAGTAGAGGAATTAATTGAAGTGATATATATGTTCATTGAATATGATGAAAGTGAGAAAATTTAGGAAAAGAATGAGAGAAGAAGAAGAAATCTGGTTCAGTGAAAAAGGAGCACGATCACATTTTGCTGAAGGGGTTAGCCGGTCGCGATTGTGCAGAAATACGATTGTGAAATCGCTGGTCCATCTGGAATGTCGCGATCGTACAGGTGCACGATCACGAATAAGGTTGTTTTCTAAATATACTTTGATCTTTTTCTTATAAATTCTTCACCTGACACACAAATTACTTGATTCTTGAACCAATGGACTCATAAGAAATTGATTTTCATCCCTAAAAAAAATTATAATCATTTGAGGTGTATTGGTTGATGAATTTAAGGTGAAAATATGACTATGCTGAAGTTTGATAACAGCAACAATTTTACTGATCATATGTTAGTATTTTGATTATATCTTGATATGTAGATTTCCAAATGGAGTGATTCTTGATTTAAATTAATTAGAGACTTAAAGATACAAATTTTCTGAAGAGATTGAATTCTAATTATGCCTCTAAGAATTTTAGAATCTGATTAGAAGTTGAGATAAGAATTCCATTAAAGCTTAAGTACAGTATGAGATTTTTTGAGTCTAACTTTCAGTATACAAAATCAAATGGAATGATATTGGTATCATTAGGAACTTAAGAGTTGGGAGAATAACTTTCTAAAGAAAAATTAAATAAATTACCTAATCTTCTTGATGTTAATAATTGACCAAAGTGGACCTAAAAGTTGGTTATGAGATAAAATTTGGATTGAGCAATTGAGTATGGTTTCACATGATTGATAATGTGACAAGACAAAGGATAAGAAACCCAAGAATTTGTCATGAACATGCGTCATACTATTCCGTATACATAAATGTGCATAAATAATTTCATAATCATGCACAATAGTGATATGTGTTTGTTTTAAATGTTATAGAGGAACGCATAGAGTGACCACTTCCAAATATTGCCAGAACTTCGAGGCCATAAGAAAAAAGGGAGCTTTTGTAAGTAATTTAGACGGTCAATTTTGTAAGTAATTATTGATAGTTTTTCTTTGACTTTTTTGTTTGCTATTGATTTGGAACATTGAATGATTTACAAAATTATAAGAATGTGATATGCTTGAATATGTTAAGTCCCAGTTGTGGGTAAATAGGTCTGCCTAGAAGACTTTGCAATTGCTTCTGTGATACTCTAGTGTCAAACACTTTAGTTTCTTATATTGATGGCACTTCAGTGTCTTTTATTATTAACACTTTGATGTTGAGACTTTGGTCTCTTCTATGACACCTTGGTTACTAGACTTTGGTCTCCTCGGTGGCACTTTGGTGTCGAGACTTCGATCTATTAAGTGACATTTCAGTGTCAAGACTTCAGTCTCTTCTGTATAAGTCTCGTTACCCACTTTTATAAATGGATTTAGTAGTCATATGATTTCGTATTTTGATATCTGTTTGATTCTTATATAAACTTAATTGTGTTCTAATTCTGAAGGGTTTATACCCTCTTGTGATTTGCAGTTCTGTTATTTATAAAACTTGTTCTGAAATGCATTATATCTGATTTATTGTTAAAGCAATCTCTTAATGTAGATTAGTTATTACTCATTAAGCTATATTCTTAGCATGGTGGAATTGCACCTGTAGGTTCAGAGCGAGGATTATAAGGACTAAGACAAGTCAACCGCAATGGTCAATAAAGTCTGAGTTGTTGTTTAGATAAAACAAGTATTTTTTTCTCTTATGTTGGCTTGTTTTTCAAGTGTATAACTTTGAATTATTGAAAGTTGTAAAAACTATTTTTAGGCTGATTTTATTTTGAAACAAGTTTGTTTTAAGTTCAGTGTATAATATGATGTATGTTTGTTCTGAATTGCTTCCAAGAAAAGATTTTGAATACTATACTTCTACGAAATGTTTTGGTTTGTTTGTACTGTCTTGTGTGGCATCCATATATCCTCCTAGTGGGTATCTAGGCGTTACAATGATCATGTAGAAAGATTAAGTCTCGATTAAATGGACATAAGTGAGATTATCATACAAAGGAGTAGGCACAACTTCGATACAAGTTTGAGGTCTAAGAAAACTTTTGGTACCACATAATATAATACAATAGAATCAAATATGGAATAAACAATAATAGAATGAAACGAATAACTAATTATCTTCCCACATTTAAGTCATTCATAATGGCATATATTGCAAAAAAAAGAGTATTTTAATATTGACGTAATATATAATTATAAAATTCCTATATAAGAAAAAAGAATAACTAAAGCTTTAACTAATTTTCAAGGATTAAAGGTCATGTTGACTTAACTGCATGATCATTAATTTTAGTATTAAAAATATAAATTTAATTATATGATTATCGTTTTAATAGGTTTTTATTGCCATCAAATTTAACATTATCTAAAATACCCTTATACACTACTAAATTGTAGCGCCTCCTTACCACAGGGTACACACCGGGATGCTTGAAGATCATTCCGGTACATATCCTACTATAAGGGCGAGCTAAGTTTGATCACTAAATTCACTTAAAATGGTATCATAACATTAATCTCTTATAGGCATCAAAATAAAATCACATTATTTTAAAAACTAACTTTTTTTCCCCTCATTTCATTTTGTAAAACCGAAAATCTACATTGGGTCTTTCAACCTTTACTACATTTACAACATCAAACCTAATACAAAAGTTCAACATGAAAGAGGATGATGTATACAATCTATCTAAGCCATCCAAAGATCCTAGTTGACTGACTTTTGAGCCATTGCTTCTCTTGCCAATTCACAATCCACACGACTGATAGAGCCTCTCAACAACTAGATGCGTCTCTCGATCCTGAAAAGACAACGTTGCATTTTTAGTGAGTTTTGTGAACTCAATAAGGTAACCGTCATCGATGGTTCATTTAATTCATGCAGCACAACAATGCAAATAACATATATTTTGAAAAAATTTCACTTTACAAAAATATCACTTTTTCACTTAAGCATAGGCAATTTTTTGCATTTCAATCCAACAACATACTTAACATAATGCATATGAAATGCTCATGAGATACTTTTCTCATTGTTACATTGTTATGGCCGAGCGCCTGAACTGTCTCGTATCCATTTTAGATATTGGGCTCATTACTAATTGTCTTTTATCTGGTGAGGATACAGGGCTCATTTTATATAGTGAGCCTTAGGCTCTTAATCACTGTCTAAGTTCGAGGCTCTTTTCACACGTTGAGCTTTAAGCTCTGATCGGTGGCTATTCTAGTCACAACTGCCATTATTTGATTGTGCATTCATGAATGGAATGTATGTATCACAATCAATCATATGATGAATCACATAGTTCTTCACATTCACATTCAAGCAGTACTTCAATATGCACTTCACGTTTCACAATAATCGAACCTTCTGTTCGGAATCAACAATCAAATTGCATTCATTTAATCATTTCAAAACAGAAATTAAGCAAACAAATAATTAAGTGAGACCGTCTAGATTACTCATAAGTTGCTCCCAAAGCTAATGCCTGGAAATGCCGGCAACGTCTGGAGGTTGACGTTCTAGTTGCTCCTCTATAGCAAATAAGACATACATGTCCATCATAATTTGTACAATCATAAGTGTCTAATAATGCACATGTATGAAATGAAATATCTACAATGCATGTTCATGAAAATCTCGAGTATTTATACATTAGTTTCATCATAGAATCATTCTCATATCAAAACCCATCTAAGTATAATTTATACTTAGGTTTATGTCTCACTAACACCATTATATTCACAATTCATTTCTCATCGAATCACTTCAAACTTTTCTTAGACGCACATTCGAGTCTACTGTTCACGTTCCATCAGAAAGTGAAACTAATGTAATTTGGTCATACTCTTCTAAAACACTATTCCTCTATGTCTTATGTTTCTATTTACACCAAAATCACTCAATTTGGTTCAGTAATTTGGAAGAAATACCTCGAACATTTTCAGACTACTATTGTCCAAAATAGTAGGCCATATACAACTTCCAGACAAAAATTGAACATCTTAGAGATGGAATCACAATTTGACTTTTCATATGATTTGTAGCCCTATTTCTCTAGTTTACTCTAAATAAAAAATCATCTCATTTAGAATCCTATAGATCCAGACATAATCAAAAATCTGAAGTGTGTTCAATAAGATAATCATATTTCACTGTTCCCATATATTCCACACTTTCATTTGATCAATCTATTTCGAGACAAGAGGCACAACTTGCTCTAAGGATATTAGATCAAGGTGTTCTCTAGTTGGCTTAAAAGAGGACTTCAAGATCTACAACTTTTATGAGACCTTGAAGGCAAATTCTATTGTCTAGAGGTTCAAAATGGGACCAAACAATAAAATCTGATGAATAGTGCACCAGAAGAAATGATGTCACCACCAAGCGATATGACGTCATCAGATGAAGCGCTCTGACTAGACGAAGCACTCTTACCAGATGAAGCACTTTCACCAGATGAAGCGCTCTCACTAGACAAAGCACTCTCACCAGATGATACGTCTGGCATCCTCATTGAACGATTCGTTTTCATAAGACGATATATCATCACAAAGCGAAACATCATCGCAAGACGATCCATCCTATACTCCTGAGCATCTCCCGTTAAGGACTATAACTTATGACTCCGATATCTAAAAATTCCAGACTTCCATTTTCTAAAATCTAACACTTCAAATTTTTATTTCTAGTCTTTCACTCCATTTCATTCAACTCATCTACCATAAATTCATACTACGCCTAAATATGCAGATTTAGTCAAGAACCATCAAAAGCCAAAAATTCATAGTTCATCCTATTCATGTACTACCACCATTCTCTGCATTTTCAACTATTGCCCATATTATCTATCTTCTTCCTAACTTTTATTAATTCATTCGTTCCCATTTCATATCATCATTTTACAACTACTCTTCAACTCACACACTATTTTCTTGATCATCTCTAAAGCTTTCATCTACTCATATATACATATATATATATATATATATACATTCATAGTGAAGATCTTTTCATAAATAATCTTCTACACTAACCTCATACACTATGTAATTTCTCTATCTAACTCCAAAAATTAATTCTACATCACCTGATCAGTAACAATCTGTCAAATACTAAATAACACTATATCTATACTTTTCATCCCATTGACACTTTGTTCATGAATATATACACGAAAATGCTATGTTTATGCAGATGTCAGTAATTCATCAAATTTATTTCATAAATCCACAACTCTAAAGGATTTACTTAATACTTGTTAAAAACTCCTTGAGCTTCAATTATCTCAAAGCCCTAAAATCCATGTAATTCACGAACATCACTATAAAAATTAACCAACTTCTAGTTTTTTTAGGGCAAAAGAAACAGATAGCAAAGTGGGAGTGGTATAGGATAAGGAAAAACGAAGAAATATCTTGAGAGGTATTTGATGAAAAACTCTATGTATTGGGGGAAAAGTTGAAGAAGGTGACTACAAAGAGTGAGTTATGATCTCTGAGAGTTAAAAGCTAACAGTTGATGCAATCATCCGATTACCAAACAAGGTCGTAGTCTTTTAACTCTCAGAGATCATAACTCACACTAAGACAAAATTATAAAGGCAACTTACTAAGTTAGTGACACTTGTAACTTTCCTAATGTCTAAGTTCTAACCAAGTTCCTTTGGAACTAATCTCTTTAACTCCCATCTTTACAATCCTATTATCTCCAAATATCATTGATTCCTATGTTCCAATTTTCCAAAAATTTCTGAAAATTATTCCTTATTTTACCAAAATTAAAAATGCAACAATTCCACTAATAAATAATATCTCTAATATAACAAATTCAATTTCTCAAAAATAACACAACTCATCCAATTATACCCAAAATTATCCATGAATGCATGTACAGTTATTTTTCATGTGCAACAACTTCACTTTTTATGTGTATGTGTACGACATATTATGCATGAGCATGAAAAATGCATTTCCACTCTCTCATTAATCAATCATATTTACTATTCTAACCTCCCCACAGGTGATGGGATGTTACAATTCTCCCCTTCTTAAAAGAAATTTTGTTCTCAAAATTCTTCCCTGTTTGTTTGAACAGGTGGGGATATTGACTCCTCTGCCTCCCATGTTGCTTCCTCAGTTGAGTGATTCCTCCAAAGGACTTTTACCAATGGAATGACTCAGTTCCTTAACAGCTTGATCTGCGATCCCACAATCTTGATCAGCTCCTTAACATAGCTTAAGTTACTAACAACCTCAATCTCCTGAGCTGATATCACATGTGTCGGATCTGATTGGTATGTTCAGAGCATACTTACATGAAATACATTATGCAATTGAGACATCTCATTCGGTAAAGCCAACTTATAGGCCAAAGGTCCTATTCTCTTAATGATCTCATAAGAACCAATGTACCTAGGGCTCAACTTACCCTTTTTACCAAATCTCAAAGCTCCTCTCCAAGGTGACACTCTCATAAATACTCTGTCTCCCATGCTGTACTCCATACCACGTCGATGTTGATCCATATAACTTTTCTATCTATCCTGAGCAGCTTTAATTCTGCTTTAGATCAAGTTCACCTTGTCCACTGTATCTTATATCAACGATGGGCCTTCAATTGTTCTCAAGCCCTCTTCATCCCAATATAATGGCGATCGACATTTTCTAACATACAGTGCCTCATACGGTGCCATTACAATACTACTGTGATAATGGTTGTTGTAGGCAAACTCTATCAATGTCATATATTGATCCCAAGCTCCTCTAAACTCCAATACATAGGCTCTGAGAATATCCTCAACAATCTTGATTGTCCTCTCACTCTGTCCATCTGTCTGAGGATGAAATGTTGTACTGAAGTTCAACTTAGTAGCCATAGCAAACTACAAGCTCTTCCAAAACCTTGAAGTAAATCTAAGATCCCTGTTCGATACTATGGACATTAGAACCCCATGCTATCTCACCACCTTATTCATATATCATTGGGCCAACTGATCTAGTGAGTTATTCTCTCCCACTGGTAAGAAGTGGGCCAACTTAGTCAACTAGTCCACTATGACCCATATAGCATAATTCTACCTCGGAGTCTTAAGCAGTCCATTGATGAAGTCCATAGTAATCCGTTCTCATTTCCACTCCATAATGGGTAACAAATGGAGTTTCCCTACCGGAGCCTGGTGCTCAGCTTTAACTTACTGGCAAGTCATACATCTAGATACATACTCCGCTACTTGCTTCTTCATTCCAGGCTACCAGAAATGTTGCTTCAGTGTGTTATATATCTTGGTAGTACCAGGAAGCATAGCATAGGTGGCCATATGAGCTTCCTCAAGTATTTCCTTCCTCAGATCATCCATATTAGGCACACACAGCCTCTGCTTCAACCATGAAGTCTCATCCCTCAACTCAAGCTAAAAATCTGAATTCACCTTCACTTTCTCCATAAGCTTTACCATATCAGGATCTTTCTCTTGAACCTTTCTGATTCTTTCTTGCAGCATTGGTCTCAACTTCAAAGTACCAATAAGGGCCTCATTCTGCTCCAGATTTAACTCCATATTCAAAGCTCTCAACTGAATTAAACTTGGTAACCTTGACAACTGAATCTGAGCTACACTGGTATTCGACTTTCTGCTCAAGGCATCAGCTACCACATTAGCTTTCCCTGGGTGGTACTCAATCGTGCAGTTATAATCCTTCAGTAGCTCAATCCATCTCTTTTTTTTTAATTCAACTCCTCTAACTCAGTAGATGTTGGAACCCCTCCCTGGTGAGTCACGAGTCCGACGTCCTATGTCACATTTGGATGCGCAACTCACAAGGGAGGAATTCCCCACCCTAGGTTAATAAAAAGAATCAACAATCACCTCATCCGAATCTCTCTAGGTCAAGAAACACCAAAATACGGGAGCATGTTCATAATTTCCGTCTAGTTGACTTTTCTTTGATTAATCCATAAAATTCAACTTAATCCAAAAATTCTAAATTTTTGCATGATAGGGTG
>JANSVA010331452.1:0-24285 GCA_025504915.1 Erythroxylum reticulatum | reverse complement strand
GTGACACATGTCACTTTCCTAATACCTAAGCTCTAACTTAGTTTCTTTTGAACTAACTCCCTTAACTTTCATCTTTATAATTCAATTATCTCCAATTCTTCTTTTGATTTCTTTTTCTTATTATTTTTTCCTAAATTCACCAAAATTCCCAAATACAATATTCTTACTAACCAATAGAATTTTCAATAAAAATAAATTGAAAATTCTCAAAACTCTAAGAAATAATAACTCAATCTAATTATACCCGGAATTATTCATGAATGCATGTACAGTCATTTTTTTATGTGTGCAAAATTCACCATTCATATATATGTGCATATCATGAAATGCATGAGCATGAAATGTGTTTCCTAGTTTCTCCGTAATCTCTCACATTTACAATTTTAGCCTTCAGGTGGGTAACGGGATGTTACAACTAGCACAGGGTCTCTTCTAAGAACTTTTAGTAATATGTCTTAGGTTTCAAATCCTATTAGAATCACTCAATTTGGAGGTTTGGAGTCCAGGTTATAGTGAAAATAAGAGGTTTGGTTCATGTGATCCGAGAACCAAATACATACATTCACTAAACATAATTCTTTCTCTTGTCCTATTCATCCCTTAAATGCTTCCAAACTTATTATCTACTCTATGGAAAGTAAAAAAATCATCACTTATCTTACATAAATCTATCCCACTAAAAAGCTCCAAAACTAGAAAATTTTGGTTAAGAAGACTTACCAATTTATCTTCCAATCTCTTGGTATTTGATGAGTACCTCCACTTGATCAGGATCGCTCCAATTTATGCTCCAAAACCATGAAAAATGGTAGCAACACTCTTGTTATCCCTCCTTGCCTGAATGCCCCTTCTTCTCTCTTCTTCTCTCCCTTTTGTTTGGTCTCTCACGTTTATGTTCAAATGAAGACAAAAGTCTTGCTTTATTCTTTTTAATGCTCATTTAATAGATTCCACACTTCACTTTCCTATTGGTTCTCTTTTAGTGACTCATCCTTTCACTAATACTATGTAAAATGACCAAATTACCCTTAATGACTTGTAAAAAGACCAAATTGCCCTTTAATGACATATAAAAGACCAAATTGCCCTTTATTGAATTTAATTGACCAAGTATTCGAATTAAACCCCAAAAACATTCCAAAACTATCTTATTTTCAAATTGACCATTAAATTCTCTAAAATATTTATTGATTGAATGATTTTAAAAATTTTGGATGGGTTTAAAATCATCAATACCCATTAATTTCCAAAAAGGGTATTTTAGTCCAATAATTTTAGATTGCCCAAATTCTATTCAAACAACTTCTGTTTTGATCTGTTTTAGTTCATATGGACTCCAATCATTATTATGGAGATTTTCATCATATTTTGAAAATTTTTGATAACTTTTTAGTTGCTCGATAGAATTTTTGATTGAATCCAGAAATCACTAAATGTCACCGAAATTGTCTAGATTCATTTAAAAGTTTCACCTAAATCTCCAAAGAACATTTTGTTGCTTTTAAAGCTCGTTCGGACTCATTCCATAGCATTTTAGAGTTTTCGAAAATTTTTCTAGAATTTTTTGGTTAAGTCCAGAACCATCTCTGGGATATCCATGATGTCCGTTATAACCTGAATAATACATTTAAACGCTTAAATTACTCTAGTATACCATAAATGGAGCATACTGAATAAAATACATATACAACACATTGCAAAATACAATAATCAAACTAGGATATTACACTGTGGTTAAAGAGAAGCGATAAGGAATGGGAAGAACAAATACGTTTTGTTATTTTTATGGTTTATTTTTCTCATTTTAGTTCAAATTTTTAAAGTTATGATTATGATATTAACCAATATTTCAAATATGAACTGGTACCATTTGAAAAGGCTAGTATAAGCTACGTTTAGGATCCCTCTCACACATATGGAAAATTGGGCCTAATCTCTCAAACATATGGAAAATTGGGCCTAAGTGGGAAGAGAAATATCTTTATTAGATATTTTGAACAATCAAAATGATATGTATGAGGTAAATTAGGAGTAATTGACTTTGAATCGTAAAATATAACATTTTCAGAAAATGTCTTTCTGAAAGTAGGGTGAAATATGAAAATATCTATTTTCATATGAGGCTCTTAATTAGAATGATTTTATTACAATGAATTATGAAAAGAGACTTTATCTGATTGAGAGTAGTTTAGAACTTGAAGAATTAAATTAAGGCCAATTTAGGTTTCATCCCACTAAAAATGTCCTAATGTATTTAATCCAAATGGGGTTAATCAGGCACTCATTAATTTGTTTCTTATAAACTTCATTTATGTCTAGGTAATCATAGAATAATTCCTTGTTAATTTAAAATTAAAGGAGAAATTGATATGATTATTTGAGACAAAGAGGATGAGCCAATGAATGTATATGAGGCTCTTGCTAGTTTTGCTTCAAATAAATGGACGAAAGCAATGAAAGGAGAAATCATTTCTTCAAGCTTAAACCAAATGAATTATTTACTTATAATTACTGTGCATTTGTTAAGAAAATCAAAGACTAGTTGTCGTCTGAATGTGAGAGAAAAGATATGGGTAAAGCTACATATCTTCTTAGAGTTAAAAGTTAAAGAGACTGTTCAAAGAGATTATTATCACTTTCATAAGTGGCCTATAATCAAAAGATTTTAGAAAGATTTTGTATGTAATATTGCCATCCAATTGATAACTATTTTGCTAAGGGCGAAGTCTCAACAAGAACAACCCAGTTAAACCATAAGAAAGGGAACAAATAAAGAAAGTTCCTTATTTCAATGTAGTTAAAAGTCTCATATATGTTATGATGTATATAAGGCCGGATATTTGTTACGTTATTAAAATGGTGAGCAAATACTAGTCAAATCTAATACAACACATTAGAAGCAATAAAGAGAATATTGAGGTATTTAAAAGGTATTGTTGATTATGCATTATATAATCAAGGCAACAACCTTCATATACAAGAGTATAAAAATGTAGATTAGAGAGGATATTTAGATGAGAGAAATTGTAACTTTGGATTTGTTTCCTTACTAAACAATGATGCCATGTCGTAGAAAAGTAATAAATAATAAGGTATTGCATTATCCACAATGAAAGCTAAATTTATAACACTTTTAGCAATGGTATAAGAAGTTGTATGACTTAGAGGATTCTTGGTTAGTTTGGGAACCACTCAAATCAAGACTAATCTAGTAATAAACAAGTTTGATAGTCAGTCATCAATTACTTATACTAAATACCTCAATTTTCATTGTAAAACCAAACATTTGGATACTAAGTACAATTATATGAAAGATATAGTTATAAAAGGAGAAGTGAGTGTGGAGTATATATCTGCACAAGATATAATGTCATAACCAATGAAAAAATTAATATACTTGAGATACATACAATGTTCATATGAAGTCACTAGGATTACATAGATATTGAAATGTAATTAATTAACATTCTCTATGTGTGTTCATTCAACATATTTTTAAGTTTAAATATAAATAGAATTTGACATTATTCATATAGTAATAAGTATTACATGGTAATTGATTATGCTATATGGTATATTTTATGTATGAATCAAAAATTATATCAGACAGATAAATATTAACTCTCTCATAAAGACAATCACCTATATTATTTATGATAACTAGAGAAGAGGTAGGTTTAAGTTTATTATTAAGGTGATGATAGAGGGAAAAAGTAAGAAACTTAAATCATAATTATTGACTTAGATAATAAGTAGCTAAGAAGTCGATAAGAAACTAGTTTGAAGTGATTAAATAGTATCATATCTATCTTAAGTTGACAAATTAGAGATGAAAAAGATGGTTTTAGGAGTGGACCAAGAAACTCAAGTTAAACATTAAGTATTTTTGAACTACCATTGCAATAATGAAAGACATATGCTCCAAATAAAAAAGGAGTTAATATTGTAGCACATGACTCTTATTAAATGATAAAAAACGATCATGAAAAGATATTAATGTAAATCATAAGATCTTCACATACATTGTGTGAGACCCTAGAGGTAAAATAAGCCTCATATTATACCCTTATGACTCTTATATAATTCTTAATAATTAAATTTAAGGTTTGTTACTTTTGAATGTTACCGGATAATCATATGTACTATAATTTTACGGAACAATTCTAAAAAACAAATTCAATTCAATACAAGAAAATTTAGAACAAAGGAATACCATTTTGATTCGTAACTTAAATAAGAAAAAATATAAGTATTTTAAGATGGCCACAAAATATAACAACACGTGTTACCTAAGAGAAAACTAGGATTAACAGAACTTCTTGTTATTCAATGATCAATAGTTGCTAGGAGAGGTATAAGAATAACAAAACAAAAAACATGCTTATTCATATGTAGGCCGAGATTGAACCAAAGACTAGATCCTTAACGCATTCATCATTTTTATCACTTTTTAATTATTTGCTTTAATTTTTTTGTTTAATTTTACTTTATTTTGTTATTTATATCAAACCAAACCCCCCAATATCCTAAACATCAATTCTTTTCATTTTCAAATCTTTATGCACACTCTCTATGGGATCGAGCTAGACTTATCACTAGCTATAATTTTAAGTCTAGTTATTTTGTGTGGTGTTACGATGCGCTACCAAAATTTGGCATCATTACTGGGGAATGTGGTGCTTTAATTTTTGTTCTTGATTTTAATTGGTATTTTGTATATATTTGTTTTGAATTAGTTTTTATATCCATTTCTTGATCTTTTCATGTTTGTTTGTGTTTGTATGTAAAAAGGACACATGGAAGGGAGTTTGTCACTGTTGGAAATTATCGATGCTATTGATGGAAAATTTTCCTATAACCATTTTTGGAGTGATCATAGGATCTTTAGTTATAGATGGAATAGCCAGCACTATTACTTCTTAGATGAGTTGCAGGATGCATAATAATTCTCATATATACTAGAAGCCTCTAATTCTAACTCAGGTACATCTCTAGAAGAGTTAGATATGTCTTTTGATACTAATATTATCCAATTTAAGCAGGATACAAGTTCTAAAATCTAGACCTTGGTAAGCCAAATGGGTCAATTGATGGTAGCTATCAACCGCCTAGCATCATAAAGCAAAGAGATTCAACCATCTTAACTCGAGGTATACCTAAGGAACGTTAATGTAGAAAGCTTACATAAAGAGGACTTTGAGAGTCTTGAGAAGACTACTCAAGGGATTGCTAGTGTAAAAGAAGCAGAGGAGGAGCTTGAAGGAAACAAGGATATATCATTTAGCTCAAAGGTAAATATTAGGTTCCTAATTGTTTGTGAGACTAACCCATCACCTTTACTTAGTGGATTGGAGAAATTAAACAAAGAGGAAAAGGGTGAAGAGATATTCCAAAAGTGTCAAGAGTCAGTAGAGATTAAGAGTCTGAAGATAGAGAAGACCTTGAATATGAATGATCATCAACTGAGGTCGTATCCTAAAGAACCTCATATAGATAAAGCACAAACTATGACACCTAAAGAACATAATTTTGTCACATGATGGGAAAAACAAGGAGTCGAGCTTGCAACAATAAACAAAGGTGCTTTTTACATTTTTGCATTTCTTTCTTATATGTATATGTTTTTTTAAGTTTTTTTACATGTTTTTATGTTTTCAAAGGGAACTTTATTTCTTTTCTTTTACATTTTTTCATTTCTTTCTTATATGTATGTGAGTTTTTAAGTTTGTTTACTTCTTACGTGTTTTTGTGTTTTCAAATAAAAAGAGAGAGAATCAAACGGACAGACAAACATTATCTCTTTGTTTATTGCTTTTAATTAAGACTATATAGTCATAATTTGAGAGTGAATTGGCCAGAAAAATTCATGAAAACTTGAGCATGTACTTTTAGTCTTGTGATTGATTAATATGTATTATCTTTAGAAGAGTAGTGAATAGTGGTAGTCATAAGTCAGTAAGATCTTGTGCCTTTGTAGACTGACACATCTATATCAGTCTTGTAACATTCCGTTCACATACTAAGGGTTAGAACCCTAGATTTCTATAATTGAGAAATAGCAATAAGAGATTAGAAAAATGCATTTCATGCTCATGCATAATGTTAGCATACACACACGTATATTTGATTATTACACACATTACAATGAATTGTTCATGCACTCATTTGACATTGTCTGGGTATAAATGATTGTTTTAATGTGATTATGATGTGAATAGTGGATATTTTGTCTTGAAAATTAATTTGGTGAATTAAGTATTGATTTAGAATTTTTGGTGAAAATTTTGGAAAATTATAAAATTTATAGGTATTTTTGGACTAGGAAAAATACCAAGTGGCAAGACAATTGATAAATGACAATAGAAATAAATGTCAAATGGCTGTGGAAATTAATGATAAGTGACATCAATAATTAATGACATATGTCATTTAAATTAGGATTCAATTGGAATAGAAATGGGGAGACAAATGGACTAGCTTTTTAAAAGAGCCAATTGAAGGCCACAATAAAATGATAAGTGGCACAACACTTGCCACTCACCACTTTCGATTTTATTCACTTAAATTAAAGACCATCTCATCGTCTTCCACTTGTCATTTTCGATACATGTTTCTCTTCTTCATCTTCTTTAATTTCTCTGTTCTTCATTATCGACCATCTCACTCTCACCCTCATCTTGTCGATTTTTGTCCAACTCTTTCACTTTGTTTCTTCAAGATTCATTATCTTCTCCATCTTGTTACTAAAAGACCTAACCCTTCGACCTTGAATGATGATGATGATCACGTAAAGCCATGGAAAGCTAGGGTTTCATGGTGATTGAAGAAGCTTGGAGTTCAATCAAGTAAGTTAAACTTTGTTCTTCATGGGTTGTCTAAATAGAAGCATATATGATGATAGTTAGTGGTAAATGATCATGATAGAGGAGTTGAAATATGTGTAATGTTGATGTTGCAATAAATAGATGTATGTTCTGTTTTAATGTATTAATGGTGTTTAGGACTTGTTTTAAGGGAGGATTGAGAGACTAAATGGTCATAAAGAGTGATGATATAATGATGAAGACCTTAATAGTCATAAATGTTCTATTTTTGTATAAGTGATAAATCAAAGATCATGTCCTGCCTTTGTATATTTGATGATCAATATTTTATAAGTTGTGGTTAAGATGATTTTTGGAGATAGAAAGATCATTTTGATGATGTAAAAGAGTGCACAATTTTCATGAAGAGATGATATGCACATGTTATGTTTTAATGCTTAATCACATAAATTTTTGGGTAGTTGTTATATGGATGAAATAAAATGAGTCTAGAGCTAAAGAAGGAAAGTAATGTGGTGTCTTGAAATGGGAAGGATTAAGGTGATAGTTAGAAGTTAAATGAAAATGGAATTGAAGTTGAACATGTGCAGAAAGTTGATGAAGAATGTGTACATATATATATATATGTTATGTTTTTCGTATTCAAGATCAATCATGGACTATAATTTGTTTATAGATGGTATTGGGTGAAATGGAGTTAGGAATGATAGGGAAATGATGAGTACTTAAATTAAAAGTATAGACCAAGCATAAGGTATTGAATGTAGTAAGTAAAGAGTTAGAAATCTGGAAAATAAGTATGCAACTGGATAGATTTTGGGGCAAAAGGAATAACTTTTGCAGTGGATCTCAGATTAAGGCCATTTAAGTATGCTTTCAAAGAGGACTTCGAGTCTTACAACTTCTATAAAGACCCCGATGAGAGATTTTGTTGTCTAAAGGGTCAAATTTTCACATTTCTGTAAGTGACCTATAAAGGTCTACCTAGGGGACATAATGTCCCTTCAAACGGATGTTGGCAAAGCTGAAAAGCTAGAAAAACTGAGAGGGTCCACCCAGTGAACACGAAGGCAACCTAACAGACATTCACTAGCCATTTTTACTTAATTTAGGTTAGAATGGAGCTTGAATTGAACATAGAATGATGCTTGGATTAAGTGATTAAATGTGTGGTATGTATAAAGTGATAACTGGGGTTATAACTTAATGAATGAATTGATGATATCAAAGTACCAAAGGCATAAGTATAATGGGAATGAAGATATGATTGTAGTCATGATTCAAAAGATTTGAGTAATATGTATTAAGTAGATGTGAATGAGAACTGGGTATTATAAGAGCATATAATGTTAGAAAAGAAATGATGAGAAATTGATTTATGATACTAGAATAACCAAATGTTCTTAAGGTGTAAGCCTAAGAATAACCTAGACACATACAAAGTATAAGGATTAAATGGTGAACTTAGAATGATCATGTATAAATGAAGTGTAAACCCAAGTTCAATTAGATGTATATGATTTATGAAATGAGAATGAACCTAAGATGTGAATTTAGGTAACATCCTCGAAATAATCAAATTGAGCATGCATTATACGTAACACATATACATATGTGTACAATTGAATGTTTATGTAATTGTGCAATTAATAATGTGTGTGCAATGTATGCATTTTGCATATGGACGTTTCCAGATCATGGATGCTAATGCTAATCTGGAGCGTATTGTGAGTCAACCTAGATGATCTTACTTTAAATGATTTTTCTATTTAAATTATGTATTGAATGATTATGTTAATGTGATTGTACTGATTCTGGACATTGAATGTCTGAGGCGTTTGATTTATGAATAACATTGGAAGTACTCATTGAATGTTGATTGGACTGACTATGTGTTTCCTCAACTTAAATGATGAATGTCGGACTAAGGTCTGATGAAAAATGTAAATGAGATAGTGAGTAAATATGAACGTGTAACATTGAGCACATTTAATTGTCTGAAAATACATGTGATGCAATTCATACATGAATGCATGATTAGATAAAGGATGTTGTGATCGGAGTAGCCGTTGAGAAAGAGTTTAAAGCTCAGAAAGTGAAAAGTAGCTTAAAGCTCATAATGTAGTTAAAAGCCAAAGACCCACTATATACAATGAGCCTTATATCCCTAACGGATAAGAGATAGTTATTAATGAGCCTGGTATCCACATTGGATACGGGATAGTTACAGGCACTCGGTCACAACAATAATAAAAGAAAGTGAGTCTCATGAGCATTGCATATACATTTAATATGCATGTTTGAGTGATTGAAACGTATTGTTGAATTATGTTGAATGAGAAATGTGAATAAATGAGTTTTATGATGCTACATATTGATAAATAAAATGATGCGAATTATGTGATTATAAGAATTGACGTGTTATGTGATTGGGTGAGCCATCGAAGTTGGTCCACTCACCGAGTTCACAAAACTCACCCAAAATTGCAACATTATTTTTCAGGCTTAAAGAAGGTCTCTAGTTAGACACATTGGAATCTAGCCACTGCATTCAAGTAACAGATAGAAGTCGGGGTCAGTTCTCATCTGCATATGTATTTCTTATTTTTGTATCAAATCGTGTATTCTGTAATTATTGTACCTTGGATATTTGAATAATTCTATTTTGTAACAACTTTCCAATTTGGAAATGTTTGTAAATGAGATTGATCAATAAGTATAGTAACACTTGTGAATGAAAATGTTTATGAATAAATTGAGCCTAATTTGTTTATTCATTTCCTAAATTTGCGTGTGATGTTTGAAAATTTTGTAACAAGTTTCAATTGTTTGACTGTTATATCATGCCACCCTCGTAGAGTGTATTCTCGAATACCGTCGATGTGTTCGGGGATATGCCTTATGAGAGTAAGACGTTACAAATCTCATTATCTTTTGTTTATGTGTGACTTTCATGTCATATACATCCTAACTTTGCTTTGATTTTCTATTCAATACCACATTTTGATTACATGCATTAACATGGAAATGATATAGGCATTCTTTGTTTCACAAGTTACATTAGTCAAATAGCCCAAATTTTTATATGAGTTTTTCCTTTATTAAGCCCCCTTGAGCTTTATTAGCTTTTCTTTTTATGCTAATCACATTATATGCTTTAAACCTAACCAAATATCCTAGACAAGCCTTAAAGTTAGTGGAGCAGTTGTTAATTATTGATGATTATGGATGCACAAAAGTATAAGTGTAGGGGTGTGCATATATGTGGGTTAGTCATAATTATTAAAATGTCGTTTTATCTCTTATCAATGAATTCCAGATGTTGATGTAGCTTCTATCAATTTTTCCAGAAAAAAGAAGAAGGAAAAGGAAAAGAAAATGAAATGAAAAGAAAAGAAATAAAAAGTATCAAGGAGGAAATGCAATTGTTTTGAAATTTTATTAACGATTAGTTTCTCCTCCTAAACTTATATAGAATGGGTGTTTTACGTATAATGCATATGAGGTTGATGTTGTTTTAAAGGATCACTCCTTATATTTTTAATATATTGTTATCATTGATTTTTATGAGTGATTCTTTCTAATTGGTTGTGCTTCATGTGGTTTGTGCCGTGAAGGCTTAAATATGAGCTATGAAACCTTTTTGCATTCATCATAATTGATGTATATAATTGTGATTGAATGTTAGTTTTTTGGCTTGATGTTATATTGTGTGTTCTTCTTGTTTCACTATCTTTGATGACTTTTATAGTACACTATCCAAATACATCACACCTTAACCCTTGCCTACATTACAACCTTGAAAAGTCCTTTGATTTATGATTATGTATGTGAATCTTAGTGGTGGAGAAATGAAATGATATGCAAAGTTGTGAAATGTTTCGATCATAAGTGGTGTTTGAGTGGACCTATCGATCGATCTTATTCTTAAACACATTTTGTCAAAGTCCACCCTTAGATTGCTCAGTTTCTGAAAGGAATGATTGTTGACTGTTCATGAGTAGAAGTATTGAATGTTGAGCCCTTGCTATGGTTTTGAAATTTATTTCTCTTTTAATATGACTATTTATTATTGGAAAATATGGAAAATGAGTAAGTGTTTTGGTTTGTGACTTTAATTTTGATCTTTTATCTGAGGAAAACTAAAAGCTAAGTGTGGGGGAAATTCATATGTACTTAATTGATTGTACATTTATTGTATAACACTTAGTGATTAATGCTATGAAATGTTTAAGAAACTCATTTTAGTTCATATTTGGTTTTATGTTCAATTTGGAAGCGTAAGAACTAAAGTGAGTTGAAAGCACATTCTTTGACCCATCATTTTAAGATTCACACTCAATTGTCTTTATGAATAAGAAGGAGAAGTATTAGAGCACAGAGGAGATAAGAAAATGTCGTAAAATGAAGAGTGTTCATGGCTATGAACTTTCACGATCTAGGCTAGAAACCTAACTTCTAGAATAAATAGGACATTTTGACGACAAAAAGAGAATGAATCATTCTGGGAGAAAAATGACAGGCAGAGCACGCATATTTTTGAGACTAATGAAGGACTAAGCTTCCCCAACCCAGTTTGGAGGTGAAATCAACACTGAAGACACGTTTTAGGCATCTTTCCATAATGTTTGTTGTTCTTTCTTTTTTAGGGATTGATTATATTATCTTATGTTTATTGTCTGGGTGTTATGTAAAAATGATCTTAATGCACTATTAGAATGTTTTTATGAAAGGCCATTGCTAGAATCTTAAATACAATATGTACTAGTTATGTTTAGATTCATTTGTAGTAACTAATGGTTTTGAATCATTAGGGATAACGTAACATAGGCTAAATGACCAGAGCTTGTGTGGTTGTTGTCTATGTTGGTCTGGTTTCGTCATTTGTAATGCAGTTGTCTAACTAAATCTAGAGAGCTAGTTCTAAGTTGTCCAATAGTTAGGTTTAATTAAAGAGCTTGTTTTAATTAAACACGGCCTAAGGGAAAACCTGGATTAACAAGCTTGTCGTTAATTTACGATCAATAGTTTCTAGGATGGTATAAGAATAACAAAATAATAAAATATGCTTATTCTTGTGTAGGTCGAGATTGAACCAAAGACTAGATCCCTAATGTATTCATCACTTTTATCACATTTTGATTATTTACTTAATTTGTTTACAATAGTTTATTTTCATTTTATTTTGTTAATTGAATCAAACCAAACTCCCTAATATCCTAAATATTAATTCTTTTCATTTTAAAAGCTTTACACATACTCTTTATGAGATCAACCTATACTTATCACTAGCTATAATTTTAAGTTTAGTTATTTTATGTAGTATACTACTCACACACTCATCACGTTCCTTGTGAGTCAGTTAGATAAATCAGAGAGAAAGAAGGAAGCCTACTTGCTACAACCCTGACCAATTCTTAAAAGACCATGGATGTCAGTTTTGATGGATTTCATTAGTAAGTTTTCAAAGGTAGACAATATAGTGATTGTAGATTGAGTCTCTAAATATGTAATCTTCTTGCTAGTAATAACATCTTGTCTTTAGAATATTGCAGCGGAATTGTTTTATAAGGATGTGGCAAAATACTTCAGAGACCCTACAAATATTGTTAGTGACCGAGATGCCAAATTTACAGGTTCATTCTAGACGTCTCTTTTAAATGTGATAGGTTGCGATTTAAAGTTTCCAACTATAAATCACCCACAAATGGGTGGAAAAATTGAGAGGATCACTATTTTATTAAGAAATACTTAAGGCATTATGTAAGTGCAGGTTAATGTAACTGGTGAGTTTACTGGATATTACACAATTTTCTATAACATGCATAGATCTTATACTACAAAGAAGAGTCCCTTTGAGATAGTGTCTTATGGTGTACAAGTTCGTGATGGAGAAGCAAGGAGATCATAGATTGGTGCCTAAGTATGATGTACCATTTGAAGTGCTAAGTAAAGTGGAGAACATGGTATATATATTAAAGTTGCCCAAGAGATTGAAGGTGTACCTCACTTTTCATTTTAATTTTCTCAAACCTTATTATGAGGATGCATTATATCTAAATAGGAGTCAAGTGAAGAAAGCGCCACTAGTTGTAAGAAAATAATTCGAGGATCAAATGGAGAAGATCTTGGATTATAAAACAATGGGGCAACATAAAACTAATTGAATAATCTAGTAGAAGGGAAAGACGATCATGGAATCTACATGGGAGAAAGATACTACCTTTTTGCAGTTTGAGGTAACGTCTACCTTTAGACTAGTTCAATAAGGGTATCAAATTCATCTAATGGGGGTGCTTTTTTAGCCCTTAACATATAAAGACACTTAACAGCTAGTTGCAAATAGGCCTTGGGTCAAAGGTTAGCTAGATCACACATATGATGGTGCCATGCAAAAGCTCTAAGGTAACTTAGCAAGTTAGATCAAATATGGTGCAAGTTTTGTTAGAGTTTTGGACCTTGTATGATCCAACTTTGCTAAGGCTAAGTTCTTAATAGACTAAGGACTTAGTGTATGCTCAAATAAATGGACCAGGACTAATGGACTTGACAAGGGAAAGCATTGGACCATGCCTGTGTGTTATGAAAGGCTTTAGGCTTAAAGGACTCATCATCAATGGATAGAGATCATGGAGAGATCTCAGATGATGTGGTGGATAAGATTACAGTCGATAGACATCAACTCTAAAAGATAAAGATCATGTATGAGGATCATCTGAAGATAGTGAAAATCTTCGTGGGTATGGATGTATCATTCCTAGATAAATGTAACCTTTTATCTTGTTAGTTATGATCTAGTTAAATCCTATAAGATAAAATCCTATTTGGATGATAATGTTATTTTATTAGTTATTGTGATGTAATCTGATTAGGATAAAATGTGATCTAGGTAGTTGAGTTCAGTTATGATTCTGAATTGTAATCTGGCTATTAAGCCAGAGGTACCTATAAATAGCTCATTTAAGCCTTGCTTCTCAAAACATATATTAAGAAAGCATTCCTTTATATACTTTGAGGGAAGTAATAAAGTTTAGAATTTATTGTATCTCTTTCATGCTTCTATTATTGCCTTTTGTTAGTTTAGTGCTTTCTCAATAATCTTGCGAGAGTTTGAGGATTAAACACTGTGCGGGTTGTGAAGCATTCGAGAACAAAGTTTTATTAGTCAACGATCACGTGAAATGTTTGAGTCTTGCTTAAACAAATCTAAATAAGATTGTCGTGCAAAGAAGACGTAACTTGCAGTATAAGTTTGATACTTAGAAGACCTTTGTATACCGAAGGTGACATCAAGGTTTAATTAACTTAATCAATGTATGGAAAAAAAATGTGAAAATTGTATTTTTAATGTTAATAATTTAATTGAAATACATTAAATTTCAATATTTAGAATATTTAAAAATATAATATTCTAAAATTATTTAATTTTAATATTAAATTAATAGAATTCTTAATAAAATTAATATTCTATCAATTAAGAATTAATATAATTTTTTATTGTTTACATAAAATTTAATATTCACTTAAAATACACTTAATATTATGAGTTTTATTTATTTAAATCAATTTAATTTTAATTTTAATAAATTTTAGTGAATCTTAATAAACTCTAATAATGCAAAAATAAAGAACCCTTAATCATTAAAAACAAACAAACAGGAAATAGAGTTGGAACTAGGGGAGGAAAAATATAAAACTGTGAGAGCAATAAGAAAGATGAAGAGCATGAAATGGGAATGGCACAAAAGTGAACAACAATAATAAAAGGGGACTGAGGAGGGAAAAGGAGCCTTTTTGTAAAACATTGGTCCTCTCTTTTAACTCAATTGGAAGGTTATACAGAGAAAATCCTAACTGCCCATTTTGTGGGAACTTCTCATTCTCTTTCTATGGTGTTGAAAAGGTTGACGTAATTCAAGGGGAAAGGGGTTCATGGAAATGTAACACCCAAGAACAAAGTTTTTCAAGACATCTCCTTCTTATTCACACTTCAAAGAACCAAAATCTGATTCTAGAGAGTTAAATGTCAAGTATTAAAAGAGCTAAATTTCAAGTTTACAAGTCACATTTTGCATCTGTAATGGCTAGAAGCGTTTTGATTGATCCCTTCTAAAGTTTGAAGGGTTAATCATTGGAATACCTTTTTAAAAATTTATAAAATAGGAATAAATGTGATTTATCAGAATTAATATTAAATTAAAACTAATTAGATTAGATATAACTTTAATTTAATTTAAGTGAGCAAGACCCATAATATTACGTATGATTCTGGCAATATTAAAAGACCTTTATATATAATAAAATTGAAACAAATTATTACATTAATACTATAGTGATACTTAATAATTGAATCTTTAATCCTATTAAAGATTATATAAATTTTGGGTTAAAGGTAGATAGTTTTGAAATATTAAAAATCCTAGAGATACTCTATTTATGCATCCAAAATAAGCAGAAACATTTAATTTTCCTAAGTACCAAACAATCTGTTATCGAGATTGCCTATAATTCCTTGCATACAGCTTGTCTAACTCAAGTTTCTCCGCTTCCATCAAACTAGTTTAAGACGTCAAACAAGCTGCTTAGCCAATTCTATGGAAGCAACCTCACGGTCAAAATCACTACCATTTATGCAATAAATCCAAGCCAAGAATAAAATGTTACGATTTAGGATATTCCAGATCAAAAACAAACTGACAGTTGAAATTAGAGCTACTGCTCACATACTTGCTTAACAAGATTAAATGTTTGATTGTGAATACAAGTTGACGGGTATGATCAGTATATGTGCACGAAGGCATATTCAAAGTTACCTGGATATCTTGTGGAGAAGTTACACTTGGAGCCCAGTCAAACGAATCAAATTAGCATCCCTCTTCCTGTTCAATTTCGTTACTGAAAGGTATCTTGTACTGGAGTAACTCATCCCCAGAAGGGACTTTGTTGCCCTAGCAACAATTAAATCAAAGACAGTTTAAATTACAAAATCGGTGAATTGAAAACAGTTTTCCTGAATTTGAAAATCTCACTCACTCACTCACCAACAAACTATAGGGAAAGACATGTTGATGCTGATCACAATATCAACAACCACATTGAGAAAATTTAATTTTATCGCATCCAAGATCAAATGTCGCTAATCCGTCTTCTTTGCTACTACCATTATTAAACTGCTCACACAAATTGCCCAGCTTCTGTTGCTCTATAACATCTCATCCTATACAGCAATGGCGTAGTACAACAAAATTAAACAAACACTTACTTTTCTCTAAATGACAAAGAATGAAAAGTTAGGAGTAAAATGACAAACCCGAAGATTCACAGATTTTCAGAGCTGGGATATAACGTGACTCTTGATGGATTCAATAACGGAAATGGCAGTGACAACAACTAGATAGAATACCAACGTTTAGTTTTGAAAATTAGTGAGACCCAGTAATGCTATTTTTGTTGGATTCAGCGACAGCAACAACAACTTGTCTTCTGGGTATGACTGATGGGTTACATTATTCAAGACTTAAGCTTTCAACTGAGGAGTGTAGAGAAAAGCCATGAAAGCAAACACACTCAAACTTACATTCATCTTTTTCAAACGTCTAATAACTTCTAATCGAAATCTTCTCTCAAAAACTCCTTCCCTCCAGAAAGCTTAAGTTTTGAATAATGTAGCCCATCAGTCATACATAGAGACAAAAATGCTCTATACTTCTTCCTTTACGAGAATTTTGTGTTTCAAAAAGTCTAAAGACGGTCTAGGATTGTTAATAGTCTGGGACTATGTAGAATAGATCCTATTTGAGATATAGTTTAACGGGGAAAGATTGATGAGTTTAGGGTTTCTAAGAAGAAAACCTTAGTTTTCTGCCTGCAGAGAGAAGGGCTAGTGAACTCAGCCATCATACCTGAAACCTAAATATCTTTTGATCCTTGTTGGTCTTCGTTTTTTGGAGAGGTCTGTTTTGTTTGGTACGATGTGCCCCTGAAGTTTGGTGTCTTTTTCCCTGTGTGCTCCTCGGAGTCCCGGAGTGGCATCTTCTTCCTTGTGTGCTTCGAGGGGTCTCAAAGTAATCAAGTTGTTTCAAAGTAGAGTGATTATGTTGAATGATTTCATCTAACTGAGAATCAATTATTCTTAGAACTTCACATCTTAGTGCGACCCACACAAGAACTAGTTATTAGTTTTGAAAATTTGTGGTCCCACTAATATGTAAGTCCATCTTCATTCACCCTAAACATTAGGATTCGAGTTAAATTTTGGTGTAAACATTAAAGTTTAAAATACATTTTTAGCCATATATATTTTAATGTAACTGTTAAAATTAAAAATATATTTTTTTTACTAAAAATACAAATTAATCTCATTAATATAAATATGAATGTGTCATATTCATTTTGTCCAAACTTGGCAAAATAATCTAACTCGATCTATTCCAATTCGAAGTCAACGAACTCGATCTAAGTTGACCAAACTTTGGGTTAGACTCAAAATTTTTTCTAATTTCATATTTTAGGTTAAATTCAAACTCGAGTTCAAGTTGTCCAACCTATCTTGTATCCTAAAATTTTAAAATAAAATGATGTTATTTTCATTCTTTTAAAATAAAAAATATATTTAAATCATGTTTGATTAAGGTTGAACCGACCAAGTTCAATCTCCCTTAACCTCAATCCTAGGCCCTCTGACCCAATTGGGCTTTGAGGTTGGGCCCAAACTTAAGCCCACATTTCATTACCATCTCTGATTTTGTTACTATAAATGTGAATAGATATAGGTAAGAGATTAATCAATACTAATTGAATATAGTATATAATTAAATATAATTTCATAAAATAAAAATCAAGAGCTTCGTTTAGTAAAAACTGAGAATATTGATTTAAAAATAAAATTTCAAAATTAATTAATGGTAGTTTCAAAATTTAGACTTAAGCATTAGTTGGAAAAATGATGAGACCCGCTTAATCTATAAATGCATAAGATTGGTTTTAGTATAAGATAAAAAAAATCTTAAATATAGACCGAAAATTCAAACAGATGTGCTTTTATTTAATTCATAGTTCAATAATATTTGAAGTGTACAATTAGATTATATATTTATATAACACTCCTCTTTTACTTAAAATTTTTTAAAGTTGTTAATATTTATATAATTATTTATAGTTTATCCACAATAGGTAGGTTAAATCCTATTTAGAATTAACATTTGATCTTCAATGAATATAATTGCTTCGTTCTGATATAAGGAAGATTGGTACATGGACGATTCAACATAAATCAATGTCAACACCCCCTAATCGAAAACCAAAAGGAATAAAAGGATTTCTTGTCGTTAGGGTTTTAAGACAATTGACATTTTAAGGAAGCTGAGTGCCATGTTTTCTGCATTTATACAAAGTTTGCATTTTAGGAAGGTCTTATTCCTTTTATATTATTATTGTTATTAATATATTATTATTATTATTATTATTATTTAACGAACCATACAAGAAAAGGAAAACCTGTCGAGAAGCATATTTTATCTCTTTATGGAAGATTGCATATGATCACTATTATTTGAACTACTCTGATCATTCCAGGTAGGAAGCAGAGCATGTAATGTATCAATGTTCTTGTGTCGCTTTCATGTTAATTGGAGTGCCATGAAGGGAGAAATAGACAATCTACAAACTCATCAAAAATAACCATGCAAAAATCGCTCTAGTATGCTTGGGAAAGTTGACTTTGTATTAGACCCTCAATGAAAGAGATGGCGAGAAGGAAAGGATACAAATTAGTCAATTAGAATGGTTTTTTATTTTAACCAAAGAATACTACAAGACAACAATTAGGGTCGTTTCTAAAATTTTATAGGCTCTGGGTAAAGTAAAAAAAAAACCCAATAAATTGGCAATATACAAACATGTAAACTTTAAAAACATATTTTTATTTATTAAAATTTAATATCTATACATAAGTGACTCAATTTATTAGTCCACATACTTAAAAAAATATTAAATGATCATAATATCAGTTAATAATATCTAACAACTGTCAGTAACAATAAAATCACTAAAAATAATAATAGTAACAACAAAATAGCAATAACAGCAATCGAACAACAATATTAAACAACAAAACACTAAGAGAATTATACTAACAAACACACAGATGATTATGTTTTGTGAAAAAAATTTCTCCGTGCACTTCTAGATGTAAAATCATTAATAATATTATCAAGACCAATATTGTCCAGCATATCCTTCTTGATACATAAAATAGCTAAATCATTCAACCTTCCTTCTGACATTGACGACCTTAAATAGGTTTTCAATAATTTTAATTTTGAAAATTTCTCTCTGCTGATGCTACTGTCACAAGTTTAGTCCATAAAATTCGACAAACGATTGAAACATTTGTATAACAATATGCAGCTTTGACAAATTCTAAAATTTCAATTGATGACATTAACTCAATTGGCAAAGTCACTTGCAACACTTTTAATTCAGAAAAAAGATTAGCTAAATCCACATCTGGTACATTATCATCAGAAAAAGTTTTTGAAAAATTAATCAACATTCTCTTAATTAGTTATCATCCAATGACCTCAACTTCTTTTAATCAAATAAGAATCCAAAAATACTTTTAAATGTCGTTAATTGTTTAAATATATTCTTCAACGAAGAAATTGTCATATCCACAACAACTAGAAAGTAATTAACACCGAAAGAATCCTTGGTTGATTGTGTTTCTCCATCATGATCAATTTCATCATAATGTTTTTTTCCTAATAATACAATGTCTAGTTTGAAATGTAGGCTCTACATTCATTTAATGTGCAAGATTCATACTTGAGCCAAAAAGTTAGAAATGTAGGCTCTACATTCATCTAATGTGCAAGATTCATACTTGAGCCAAACTTTTCATCTCTATATTTCTCAAAAAATACCATCACATCTTTTAATTACTTTATGGTAGCATCAATGCATATAGATTTAGACTACAACTTTTACTTGCCATATTAATAGCGAATAAAATAACATACCAAATAACCATACCAAGTAAAATCTCAAAACTCTCAAGTATACTAACCAAACTTTATGCTTCACTCTTTGACTTGGCATCATCACAAGATCAAGATAATTCCATCAAAGTCAATTTTATTTGAGGAGCTTGAAATCTAATAGCTTTCACACTTTTTATTGGACTCTCCCAATGAGTGTTAGACAATGGCTTCATGGTTAAGCCTAAAACATTATCAAGCAAAACCTTTCACCTTTTAAGAGAACTTGAAAATAATGCAAAAGTGCATTGCACAATCCTAAAAAATGAAACAGCTTTAACATAAGAATGTATCATATCACTAAGAGTATGATTATGACAAGAAAATGACATATAAAATGCTCTCGGATTTATTTCAAGTAATCGTTTTTGAACCCCTTAGTGTTTTCCCTTGATATTAGAACCATTTTCCTAACCCTAACCCCTCATATTATAGACATTAAGATCAATAGACTTAAATGCATTCCATAATTCATTGAAAAGTCCCAATCTAGATGTGTCATCTACCTTCAAGAACTCTAAAAAGTACTCCTTTATTATTTATTATTTATTTTTTAATTTGACATATTCACACATCGTACTAATAAACTCATTTGTTATTAGTGACATAAATATGAGGTACAATCAAGAATAATAGAAAATTATTTTGCCTCTTTAAGATCCCCATGATAAAACTTTTAACATTATGGGCCAATAGAGAAATCAACTCATTTTGAATTTTGTGACCAAGATAATGATGATGAATTTTATGATTTTGAATACATCTAATATGATCTTGTATTATTACACCAAATCTAGCAATCATTAGGATTTGACTTAAATTTTGGGGTAAACATTAATGTTTAAAATACAATTTTGGCCATACATATTTTAATGTAATTGTTAAAATTAAAAATATACATTTTACTAAAAATATGAATTAATCTCATTACTATAAATATGAATGTATTATATTCATTTTATCTCAACTTGGGAAAATAATCTAACTTAATATATTCCAATTTGAAGTCAACAAACTTAGCCTGAGTTGACCAAACTTTGGGTTAAACTTGGAAATTTTCTAATTTCATATTTCAGGTTAAATTCGAACTCAAGTTCAAGTTGTCTAGCCTGACCTGAATCTTAATATTTTTAAGTAAAATGATGTTATTTTCAATTTTTAAAATAAAAAATATATTTAAATCATGTTTGATTGAACTCAAACTACCAAGTTCAATCGCCCTTGACCTCAATCCTAAACCATCTAGCCTAATTGGGCTTTGAGGCTGGGCCCAAACTTAGGCTCACATCTTATTACCACCTTTAATTTTGTCACTATAAATGTGAATAGATATAGGTAAGAGATTAACCTATACTAATCGAATATAGTATATAATTAAATATAGTTTCACAAAATAAAAAATCAAGAGCTTCATTTAGTAATAACTAAGAATATTGATTTTAAAATAAAATTATCAATTTTAATTAATGGCAGTTTCAAAATTCGGACTTAAGCATTAATTGGAAAAATGATGAGACCCACATAATCTATAAATGCATAGATATAGGTAAGAGATTAATCTATACTAATTGAATATAGTATATAATTAAATATAATTTCACAAAATAAAAAATCAAGAGATTTATTTAGTAATAACTGAGAATATTGATTTTAAAATAAAATTATCAAATTTAATTAAGGGTAGTTTCAAAATTCAAACTTAAGCATTAATCAGAAAAATGATGAGACCCACATAATCTATAAATGCATAAGATTGATTTTAGTGTAAGATAAAAATAAATCTTGAATATAGACAGAAAATTATAGTTCTTTATTAAACTATTTAATTCAAATAGATGTGTTTTTCTTTAATTCACAATTCAATAATATTTGAAGTGTACTTTTAAATTATATATTTATATAACACTCCTCTTTTACTTATTTTTTTAATTTTTTAACATTTATATAATTATTTATAGTTTGTCCACAATAAGTAGGTTTTTACTTAATTTTTTTATTTTTTTAAACATTTATATAATTATTTATAGTTTGTCCACAATAAGTAGGTTAAATCCTATTTAGAATTAAGATTCGATCTTTAATGATTATAATTGCTTCGTTGTGATATAAGGAAGATTGATACATGGACGATTCAACATAAATCACTGTCAGCACCCCCTAATTGAAAACCAAAAGGCATAAAAGCACTACTCGTCATCAGGATTTTAAGACAATTGACATTTTAAAGAAATTGTTGTTGTTGTTATTGGTATTGTTCTTCTTCTTCTTCTTCTTCTTCTTCTTCTTCTTCTTCTTCTTCTTCTTCTTCTTCTTCTTATTATTATTATTATTATTATTATTATTATTATTATTATTATTATTATTGTTATTATTGTTATTATTCTTATTCTTATTCTTATTCTTATTCTTATTCTTATTCTTATTATTCTTATTATTATGTTGTAATGAACCATACAAGAAAAGGAAAACTTGTGGATAAGCATGTTTTGTCTCTTTATGGAAGATTGCATATGATCACTATTGTAAAACCCCAAACTTTTCTTTTCACGTGTCTATAAAATTTCATTTCGTATGAAAGATGTTTTTGGGTGAATGTAAATTTTATTTTTGCTAAAAGGTGAATTAGACACTCAATCCTGAATGAAAAGTATTAGTAAAATGATAGTATAAAAGTATTGGAGTTGACTGGTATATAAATGGACCAAAAATAAATTCAATCGGATGGATTTATAATAGATCAAGATTGACCTTGTTTTAAATTATTGTGGAGTAAATTTGAAGTATTCTTAGGCTGAAACATGAGGACAAAAGAATCAGTCATAGTTACGGATACTTAAAGTTAATCAATCCAACTTATGTGTTGATATATTTAGGTGTAACATGTTATTAAGTGGACATGAAATTTCTATCGAAATTGGACAAAATTTTCTTAAACCATTTAATTATTTTGGACAAGAAATAATACATATACATGTGAATGAACCTTAAGTGGTAGCTATCAAATACATGAATAAGTTCTCATTACTTTGGAACAAGAATGCATGAAAACCTTGTGCTATCATGCTTATAAAGGAGTAGATTTGAGGGACATAAAAGTTGCTACAAATGAGGCCAATATATGGGGTGGACATGAAATGAAAACAACTTGTAATATGTGCAAGATAAGTATTGTCATGGATGATACAAGAAGTTAGTGGTTTAAGTAAACAAAGATGGAGAGAATTAAAATAGTGGACAACTGTTGGAAGTAAACATTGCAACGTGTGGACAGCCCTCATCAACATGTAGCATATTCAAAGATGATGGAGGAGCTGCTCCACCTTCACTCCACCAAAGTTTCAGCTCTCCTTTGGACCAGAATTGTAGACGAATAATTGCAACTACTCCCTTCACACATATTTCTTCCAAGTTACTGCCTTTAGGAAATAAATTTAGCATGGTGTTTAAGCTAGAAACTATGGACATCTTCATCAATGCCAACTGTGTGTAGAAAAAGAATGGATAACACACTACCATATGATTTTAGGTATGTTAATCCACTCTTGTCCATCCTCTTTAGCTTGTCATGTTAATGCTTAATCTAGAAAAATGAATTTCATTATGAACTGCATAAATGTTTGAGCATGATTTGAAGAAAATGGTAAGTTTTCCTAACTATGTTTAGTGAAATTGTGTATTAGGATTCTCGGTTTCCTTGAACATTCCTAGTGTTTTGGCCATAACTTAGTCTGAAGAACTACAAATTGGGTGATTCCAACTATAAATGAAACCTAATACATAGTACCAAAAATATCTAGAAGAGACATAGACCTAATTCTAGCTGAATGATATTGAAAATTGAGGTTGATTATGGTAACCTGATATCATCCCTGTGTTGAATCAGGTTATGATATTTGGTATGAGTTTCATATTTACAAGGTGAAATGACATGATTTTTGATGATATGAAAAATAGAGACATAGGGGAACAAATGTATAGAAGACTTCATAACCTAATTTGAACGTTTGATATGTGAAAATTAAGTAGCAAGTGAAGGCATGGTTAAATGAAGAGAAAAACAGCATGGTAAATGGAGAGGAAAACAAAATGTATATCCATATCTTATGTATTCGATGGGTATTAATTGGCAGCATGTAGATGCTATATATATGGTTTAATTGTTGTTTAATGGAAGCATATATGTTGTACATAGTTTAATGGTTCAATGTAAAGAAAATGGTAGGTATATACTATGCACGTTATTTAAATGGAAAGAAGACGACATGTATAAAACATGGAAGTTGTTCAATGGTTAAATGAAAAGAAAACAAGAATTTTAATCTTACTAAATGCTAAATTTTGGCTAAGCCCTTTGTTATCAAATTTATAAAACAAGGTAGTAGGATATGGAAGTACTTGGTAGGTTTTAGGAACCCTTTAGGGGT
>JANSVA010330408.1:0-24307 GCA_025504915.1 Erythroxylum reticulatum | reverse complement strand
GTCACGTTAGTCACAACCTTTCCTTTAATGCAAAATTCACAACCATTTCATTTAATTCATTCAAATTTGAATTAAAACACGAGAATTTGTAACCAAAATCAAGATATGAAGGCAAGCAAAATCAATAGAAATTAGACACATCAATTCCCCCACACTTAAAATATGCTTGTCCTTAAGCAAAATAAAGAATACTAGGCGACACAAGAAAAAACAATGAAAACAATGATTTTCCCAAGTAATAACCAAAGATATCAATGATCATTTCAATAAACACATCATGAGAACCTAAAACTTATAATATTCCATGAATAGACTATTCTCCACGTGCTTAGATAAAATTAACAAGTAGTTCAACTTATAGACCATTAACAAGTGTGATAGACATTCACTCCACTCTCCATCCTCTCATGCATTCAAAGGTAGGATATATTCATTCATCGTTCATTTCATGTAAGGCATCTACCATAGGCTTGCTTATTAATCCAACCTGTACCACTCATATCAATCGCAAACATCAATTCGAAGATCTTTATTTTAGTTATAATGGGGCTGGGCTAAGGGTAGGAAAAAGGAAATTCACAATTTAAAACTACTGAACAAATTGAGCATTAAAAATAACACAGAACAAGGAAGCATAATACACTCAATTCTTTCCTCACATTTAACAAGGTTAGCTCTCCCCCATTTTATGTCTCTCCTCCTTTTCATTTTTTGGTTGTCTTGTCTTCCCTTTATTTCTTTTCTATTTCTTCTCTTATTTTTATTTTTGTTTTGTTTTGTTTTGTTTTTTAATTAATTAATTACTAATTATTTAAAACAAGGAAATCAGGAGAAGAAAAATATAAAGAAGAGATGATTGCGACAACCATACCCTTTCCTAACGTAATAGCCAACTATATGTTAAGATCCCCCACATTTATTCAAGCAATTACTTCCTAATCCCAGGAATACCATTTCAAATGCTCAAGTTGCCTTATGGTAGGTATAATAATAAGGATAAATAATTAAGGTAAAGGCTCATAGTTTGGGTTTAAAGTAATAAAATGTTTCATGTTAAGCTCAAAAGGGCTCAATAAGGGTAACATTATGGTGGCTTTTTAAGCAAAAAGGATAAATCCTAATTGCCTTCATCATTTTAATGTTTGTATAAGATTACATAAGATCAACTTGAATTTGCAAGCAAGTTCTAGAGTTCCTTAATCTTGAAAGAACACTCTCAACAAAGAATACTCGAATTTGGTGTTAAATATTTCAAAAGGCTTAAATTCTTACCAAAGAAAAGTGACATTAACCTATCACTATAGACTAATGTCCTTTTAATCAAAATCTAAGTCAATCAGTCTAAATATGTGATATGTGTTTAAATTTTGATTCATTTGATATGCTACACTTAGTGATTAATCTCTTAGATGCTTAAGATACTCACTTTGACTAATTTGTGATTTTAGGCACAATTAGGAAGCAAAGAAATTAAAATGAGTCGAAAGCACGATATATGAGCCATTTTTTGAAGATTAATATTTACCTATCTTTATGGAGCAAAAAGAAATAAAAAATAATTTAAAAAATAAGAGGAAGACAAGAAAAATGGAACACAAAGTAGAAGAATCATATAAAGCAGGTAGCATGTAGAAGCATGAAACACTAGCAAAAGAAGAAAACAAGAGAATAAAATGCAGTAAAACATTACTTCACGTGAACAGCACCATGAACAGCATGAATTCAATGGCAGGAGTCCATTTTTTAAAACGACATAGCAGATAGAAGCAAGAAGGATTGTGTGTTGCATTTTACGCAAATAATGCATGCAACTCTGCGTTAAATGTAGACAACACCTGTGTTAAACGCAAGCGTCGTTGTGACAATACAGGCATTGTCTTCGTCATAACTCCTGGATTCAATGTAGGCATTATGCATTTAACGCAGATGTGTTGTGCGTTTAACGTACTAAATGCATGGTCTGCATTTTCACTTAAAAACAGAACGTTAATAGTAGCGTGGACACAAGTTTAATTCATCACATTAGTGAATAGTAAAGAGGGGTGTGAAATATAACAAGGGTGGAGGTGCTAGGTCTTTTTCTTCGCTTTCTTGACCACCACTAAAGCATGGAGAATATGGCTCATGCTTGGACCAGAAAAATGGAGATGGAAGGCTAGCTTCCCGATGCCGGTTCAATAAGAATATCGACGCCAAGTCACAGTTAAGCTATTTTTATCATTTTAAGGTTATAATTTATTTTCAGATTATTGCGTTATTGGTGTTGATTTGATTAGGCTTTGGGATGAATGATCTTAATACATTATTTTGATTTTTTTATTTATAACCTATTACTAAAACATTGAATGTAATCCGTAATCGTTACTTTTGATGTTTGTGAGTAACATTTAATGATCCAATATCGTTAGGAACAACAAAACTTACATTAGATAAACAAAATGTGTGAGCTTACTACTTATATTGATTGTCTTCTACTTCGTAATACGGTTTCCAAATTAAACCTAGAGATCGTATCCTTGGTTATTCGGTAGTTATGTTTAATTAGTGATCATTTCTTGATTAAACAAAACCTAAGAGAATACTGAGATTAGGAGAGCATTCTATTATTCTCAGATCAATAATCCAAAGAGAGTTGTAAAGACGTTAGGATGATGAAATATGCTTGATCATGTTTAGGCCGAGATAGAGCCTAAAATCGGACCTTACGTATATTCGACAGTTTAATCATTTTTTATTGCTTGTTTTAATTTGTTTTTGATAGTTTACTTTTATTTTAATTTCTAAATTGCTAAAAATCCAAAACCCCCTTTTTTCTTACATCAATTAACTTTGGTTACGGAAATTAACTGAACATTCCGTGTGGATTCGATCCCGACTCACCCTAACTACAAATTTTAGCGTGCAAAGTTAGGTAAATTTGCAGCATACTCGACACGCGTTGTCAGTATATAAGTATACTCATTCACTCATATTATGCATTTCTAATATCAATCGAGTTTATTTCATGACCATGCATCTTTATCTATTAAATAGAAAAACAAACTCACAAAACAAAATTTAAAAAAAAATTACTCCCCTCCCCCACACTTAAATATCACGTTATTCCTAATGTGATAAGAAATTAAAACTAAAAGAAAATTAACAAGTAATAAAAATAATAAAAAGGAAAAGGATAGAAATACAATACAAAGGTGGGGGTGGTGGCTATATTGATGCGGTGTGGAGCGTGGCACACTGTTTTGTAGAGTGAAGAATAGCTACGAGGAGAACAAAGAGAGGAGACTAAAAATTAGACTTGCACGCACAAAGCAAACAAACTAAGTTGAGATTCAATAAAAAGGAATAACAAACAATTAATTGAAAAACAAAATATAAATTGTATGGGTTGCTTCCCATTCATCGCTTCTTTAATGTCTTGTAGTTAGATGCCTCAATAGTCATGGTTAAGGTGGATCGCTCAAAATGAGTGATTCCACTATCTTCTTTTCTTCATTGGGATCTATCTTTTAGAATTTTCCAAACTCTCCCTTAGTTGCATTGTTTAGTAGTTGGCAATACTCATCAATTTCTTTAACCAATACCAATTCCCTTTCATCTTCTTACAAGGAAAAATCAAAATTTCAAGGGTCATGATCGTGATACGTGCTCGATAGACGCGGGGATCTCTTTCTATTTTCATTTCTAAGAGACCATTTAGTCTTTTTGGTTTGGATAAAATATAGTTTTTACCCTAAATGGCCCCAGGACTATATAATATCATTAGATGACCCTAATCAAAGTAGCCTCCATCTTACCGTTTATAGAAAGAAGCCAAGGAAGAGAGAAGAAGGAGAGAAGAGTAGAAGAAGAAGAGGAGGAGCTGCTACCAGCCACTTCTTGCCATTACTTTCCAAGTTATTTCTTATTCCTCTTGTTATTACTTCATATTATGTATGATTTAGATATTAGGATGATGAATACTTTGTTAAGGATGTTCTAACTTCATTTAGGATTAATTCTTAAATCAATGTCATTTAATTGCTTTTGATGTTAATATGTTTGGGTATTGTGGTTGTTTATTTTTTTTGCATACTTTTGGTAGCATATTCACAGGTTGAACCAATAATAATATGATTAGGTTGGGTAATGAGAATTAACAACCTAATAGATCACATAAACATCAAATCGGTAATTACACGAAGAGTGATCTTATGTGAGGTCTCGATTGTCTATTATATTTCTTAAGAACTAATTGGAACATGGGCTACTTTGTTAATTGAGAAATTGCAAAGTCATAAATTTGGATTCAATTAGGGATTATGATTTAGGGTTTGATTAGGTCTCTAGAGAAAATAATTAACCTTTCAAAATTTTAGGACTGATTCCAATTAAATCAAAAGTAATTAGGGTATCAATTGTTTATATAATGAATTCCCTCTTCTCATAATTGTTTGATCTTGTCTTGCGTGATTTCTTTATTGTTAAGTGGTTGTCCTATATTTTGATTTCCTTATGTTTAAATTATTGTTTACCTTTTATTTCCATTTTTATCACATTTTTTATAACCTTAGATAACATTAAGATTCAATTAGTTCACTAATTCCTTGTGCGACGTACACCTTAACTACTATGCTTACAATGCATGCGCTTGTGAAACATTGAGGGTTTTATAAAACTAAAACTCAACATATCATAAATTAAACATTTTTACAACTTTTAATCGAATTGTGATAATTGATTCACTTGAGTAAAACACAAATACAAATTGTAAGAAATCATACCTTATTCGTATCCTTATTGAAAATTCTTTGAAAAAATTTCTCGATTTATCAACCACGAGATGTCTAAATGTCTAGCCTTTGATGGTAGTCACAGAGCAACTTTTTAACACCTTTAAGAGGAAGGACATAAGAGTGCTAACTCCTTTATCTTTTCTTCCTATTAATAGAAAAATCATTAGGTTGGTTATGTGATTTAATTAAAATTAAATTCCTTAATTGTAATTAAAGGCATACTCTAATTATAATTAAATTAATTTTAATAAAATCAAATGTCTTATATTTGATCCATAAAGTTTCTCAAACTTTTTAATTAAGTCCAACTAAATTAAAATTGATTTTTCTTCACAAGTTGCTCTTTATTGTGTCACCTATTAAGTTACTCATATATTGGCAATGAATATAGATTATAATTCTAATTCACAATTAGAATAAGATAAATTAAATTAAAACTCCTTTTAATTTATCTTTAATTCTCTAATTAAACAATTTATAATCATGGATCAAGATTGACATATAGCAATATGTCATGAATACAAGAGTTAGTAGATGTTCAAGTCATATAGCTGAAACATTAAAGCTTTATATCGTTCGTCTATAACGTGTCATTAGAAGAGCTCGATGTGAAGAAGAAACTATACAAGCAATTATGGCTGAGGAGTTTCAACAAGAATTCAATCAAGGAGGCAATAAAGGAGCCCAAACAAGGATCCTCATGTATTTCATGAGGCTGGGATTCAATGCAGCAAGTCAAGGTGTCACTAGACCACTGATCCAAGTGAGTTCATTTGATATAAAACTCGCTCTACTAACCATGCTGCAACGAAATGTGCAATTATATGGATTGAAAAATGAGGACACAAATGCACATATCGTAAACTTCCTTGAAATAAGTGATACCTTCCGATATCATCAGATGTTGGAAAATGTAGTTAGGATGAGGCTTTTCCTGTTCACACTAAGGGATAGGGCAAAGGCTTGGTATCACTGTCTTAGCCCCTACAACATCACTACATAGGAGCAATTGGTACATGCTTTTTTAGACAAATATTTTCCTCTCACCAAGACTACCAAAATCGTCAAGGAAATTACAAACTTCCACCAGAGCAATAGTGAATTGATCTATGAAGTGTGGGAGAGATATAAGGATTTGCAAAAGAGCTTCCCACATTATAACCTACCAAAGGAGTTCTTCCTGCAAACATTTTATAATGGGGTAAACCCACCCATGAGAGACAATCTTGATGCATCCTAAATAGGATCATTAATAAGGAAGATGGTGGATGAAGCTGAGAAGTTATTAAAGGAGATGGTTAGCAATAGCTGCATTTGGACAAATGAGTGGAGTAGACAACCTGCAACTTTCCGAGAGTAGAAGGGAGTAATAGTTATTGACGAAATGACAGAGATTCAAGCTAAAATTTACAATCTAATTGACAGCGTGTCGTAATGCTAATCAAAATAAACTAGACTACTACTATAGCAGTGATGAGTCTAGGTTGATCCCATAGAGAGTGTGTGTAAAGTTTTTGAAATGAAATTAATCATTGTTTAGGTTTTGAGGGGTTTTTATTCTAAAATAAGAAAATGAATTAATGATAAATTATTTAAAAAAGTGATTTAAAGAAAACATATAAAAAAGAATGAGAGTGATGAATTCGTTAAGAATCCAGTTCTTTGGTTCTATCTCGGCCTCAACCTTAATCAAAATTGTTTCATTGAATTGTTGTTCTTTTACCTCTCCTTGAGCTATTAATCATAGGTTAATCTATTAACTCGAGTTTTCACTTACGTAGTGTTTAGTCAAGATACGATCGGTAATTAAACCTAACCATCAAATAACCTAGGATACCATCTCTATATTCAATTAAGTAGTAGTATTATGAATTAGGAAAGTCGATTAATCAAGACAACAACCATATACGATGCGTCATTTAACCTAGTTTATGTTATCCCTAATGATTATGAATCATTAGTCGCTACAAATGAATTTCAACATAACAATTATGGATTACATTGAATATTCTAGTAAGGGTTTTACAGTAAAATGATCCAATGAACGCATTAAAATCAGCTTTTCACAATACCTAATGGGTTCATACACAAATAATCAAACGATAGCGAGAATACGATTATCCATATACAAAACCCAAGTCAATTAACATGGGATAGCACAATCAATTCAATACAAAAGAAAGAAACATCAAATACATGAAAAGGAATGCTTAATTGGGTAAATGACATTGATATCCCTATTGAACTGGCATCAGAAAGCTTACCCTCCATGAGTCTTCTTGTAGCATACCACTACCATAGAGCATATGCTCGAACATCCAGAGGATATTTGAGAATATACCCTATGAGAATGGCATGTTAGAACAATCACATTAACATATTATGGCATCACACTTAACACAAGTATGCAAAATGATCAATTCTTCCCATTTCATTCACAAACATCAAACTTACATTGTATTTTTACAATTCATATCCATGCATTTACATTACATAACATTTGAGATTTTACAACTCCATACAAAATGTTAACAAGAAATGAGAATTTAAATAAACACATCTTAAATAGACTCCTCATATATCAGTTGAGCAGACCTTTAAGCCATTCTTATTCTTAAAATGACAATACTAGAATTCTACTTGGTTACCTTAGAAGCTAGAACTCCTTGTACCTGAAAATCAACGTTGTAATTTTTATGAGTTTGCGAACTTAGTGAGTGAACCATCATCGATGTGCTCACTCCAGTCAGAACACATAGTCAAGTATATAACCAAATTTAAGACACATAATCCAGTATCAAATCCCACATCAAATTTTGTCATATTTCATTAAGTATAAGTAAAACATGTATACAAACATTTCATAACACTATTCCAAATCAATCCATTAATTCATCTCAATTATGATACATGTAAAGTTATACATATGCAAATGTACACGTGACTCCATTTTCATTTTACTTTGTTTTGACCGAGCATCTATTTACTATTCCCTATTTGTTGTGGATACTAGGCTCATTTCATTTACTGTCTCATATCTGTTATGGATACTAGGCTCATTATTAACTGAACCTGTGGCTCTTTGTGAACAATTCTTGAGCATAAAGCTCTTTTTCACGTTGGTCACTCCGATCACAACTCCTTTATTTGATCATGCATATCAATGTAATGGAGTGCATCAATTATCATAATATGCTATCAATACTTCTCATTCAATGTGGTCATGTCATTTATCACATTCTTCAAACCTGATTCTAGCATTCAGCATTCAATTAAGTACACATTCCATATTACATATACAATTTGAAAACATTTCCATATATAGTCCCAAGTATCAAACTCTTCGAACCAACAACATTCGAAATCATATCAATCATATAAGTAACCATTCAATAACTAAAAGTTAAACAAAAACAATTCAATCATAATAAGAAACATCTAGGTTAACTAACAATACACTCTTAAAAAGCTATTGCCTTGATGATCTGGCAATATCTGGATGTTGGTGATCAACTTGTGCGTTAATAGTCAAGCAATACACACATAGTTCACAATCACTTATTTGTTCAATCATATGAATATACAATCATGCTTAATTGACCTTTTCGGGTATGTTTTCATAATCATAAATCTTGACCGTTCAATTATTATAGCTTATATATTACCACTTTGCATTCAGGTTTATACCTTGAGTAAGTTGATTACTCTAAATTCATCAATCATACATTCATCAACCTTTCCTAGCAATATACATTCACACAATTTCCTAATTCTCATTCATTCATACCTAATACACCTTACTAATATCCTTTGGATCATATTTGCATTCATAAAAACACCTTTATTTCTTTAACAACTTAAAATTTCCATATTTAAATACATCGACATAAAGACAATCCATTCATTAAGTAATGTCATCAATTAGCATCCTAAGTTTATCGAACCTGTAACTAATTAATCAAGCACAATCGAGGTTCATTTCAAGCCTAAATTAATTCCAAATATGCCATTGTAGAGTGAATTATCTTCATTTGGTTCAACAATTACACAAAATAGAAAATTTTCATTTCAAAGCATTGCCTACGATCGTGGGGGACCTTCCCATGACCATGGGATGAGTGCCCCGAAGTGCACTATCAATTTCCTTTAATTTTCTAGATTTTAACCTCTTCATACCAAATTCAAAACATCTTCATATTAGTCCATTAATTATACCTCAAGAATACCTTAATTATACTTCAATTCCTCATCAAATTCATCTCCAATTCTAACTGAAAATCATTCAATTGGCAATTCATAAACTATTTATCTTTCATGCATACAATAACAAAACATAAACTTCCATTCACTTAATCTCATCATATATGTAGTCCTAGTTTTTTTTTTCCAAATTCAAGAACACTTCACTTACACCTTTCTTTAGCATAAATTCACCTTCATTTAAACTTTAAATCTCAATCTAAATCATCCATATAGCAACTTATAACCTACGATTCTCATGCATTAAAAACAAAACAAAAAAGTATCCAATTCATGTATCATTTTCCAGCACACTTCATTATCAACATCATATGCAATCCATCCCAATTCAATCATCATTAACTTTCTATTGCAACATGCCACAAAGATTAATACTTTACTTACTTATTTAGATCAAGTTCCACCTCAAATCATGAAGTCTACTTTGCTTTATATGTATGCAAGATCATCTCGAATACAAAGTAGGAATTAGATGGGTTTTAAGCAAGGATAAAAGGCAATAGCAAAAACAACAATGTTTTCGTTCTATAACTATCTTGTGAAGGGTGAAAACATGGATTTTTGGTGTTGAAATTGGACACAAACTTCAGGAAAACATAGGGATGTGATGGTATAATGTTTCGGTGGTGAGAGGAAAGGAGAAGAAGAATGAGCCCAGCTGAAACTATCCCCGCAGTAGCTTAACTCATTAGGTGCTAAGTGTCACCATTTCATAATGACATTTGTCACCTATGCATGCATCCATTTATACCATATTTAAGTTGCCAAATGTCGCCAATATCCTAGGCCATTTGTAACTCAATCACTGCTGCCATTTGTCACTTATTTTCCTATGCCAAATGTCTCTCAATTTTACTACCATGTGTAACTTATTTCATAGACTTAGTCATCCTAAATTTATATGTGTCAATTTGACATTTTCCTTAAACTAAATGCACATTTTAATTCATCAATTTTCCAATTGGAACAATTAATTCCAAATTTACTAATTATAATTCACCAAACCAAAATTCAAGACATAAGTAATACATAATTATATCATAGTCATTTTAAACCTTTCATATCCCAGAATATGTCAATTGAGTGCATATACAATCTTTACAATGTTTACTAAATCATAATTCATGTGTGCATACGAATATTCTGCACGTGAATGAAATGTACTTCATAAATTCTCAAATGATATGACTCAATAGTCTAAGATTCTAACCCTCAGTAAGTTTTAGAACACGGGCTATTACTCTTTTCATAGTAGAGAGCTTACCTCCATCTTCATGCTATCTCGAACCTCCTGAAGTTCCCACTCAATTCAACCCAAAAACACCTATTCAATTCCCTAAAATTACTTCAACCAAAAGTCCCTATCTCACTACTCTTCTCTTCTTATACGCAGCATTTTTATCTCTTTATTTGTCCACCTTTGCTGTACATCGTTTTGGTTGCATGAAACATATGTTGCTTGCATGAAATGCCTAATGTCTGCTATTAAGTTTCCATTTCTTGTTTAGCTACTATGTCTTTGTGCTGTCGTTTTCTGCTTCACACTTCCAGCTGTTGCATGCGTTTTTCTCCTTATACTTCCAACATGTGCTACCATTTTTCTCACCTCCCAGTAACTTCTTAGTTTTCTTTTTTTGGACTAAATTTGTTTTCTTCTTGCTCTAATTTTCTTCTTCTTACTCCATAAAGACAAGTGAATATTAATCTTCAAAAAATGATCCAAATATTGCACTTTTGACTCACTTTAATTTCTTTGCTTTCGAATTGTGCCTAAAATCACATATAAGTCAAAGTGAATATCTTAATCAATTTCATGTCATTAATTCCTAAGTATTATGGAATAATTATACAATCAATTAAGCACATATCAATTTCCCCCATACTTAGCTTTTGACCTACCTCGAGCAAAACATCAAAATTAAGCTCATAGAACCCAAAAAATTTACTCAATTCCTATATTTTTGAAAAATACATAATCATAAGCAAAGATGAATGACTTTCAAAAATCATAGCAACTCAACATTCCAAACTTTTACTCATGATCAATCAACATTCAATACCTTAAAAACTGAGCAATCTAATGGTAGACTTGGAAAATGTATTTAACTAAAACATATCTACGAGTGCACTCAATACCATTTATGATCAAGACATTCCACAACTTTACATATACCATTCATGATCAAGACATTCGACAACTTTAAAAATCATTTCATTTCACCACTAAAATTCACATGCAAAATCATAAATCAAAGGAATTTTCAAGGTTGTAATGTTGGTAAAGGTAAGGTGAGATGTATTTAGGTAAAGTAACATGAAAGCGATCAAAGCTAATGAAACAAAGGTAACATTCAATATGCTATCAATTGCACAAGTTAACATTCATACAAAACTGGGTACTGTCAACTATGACGAATGCAACAATTATATTTCACATCTCGATTCAACTCTCACACATAAACCACATGAAGCATATACTAATCCGAAGGGATCACTCATACAATTGATGACAATACATTGAAACCACAAAGAGTGAACCTTCCAAGCTAACATCTACCTCATATTCAACATACTCAAATAACACATCCATTACAACTTTTGGAGGGAAGAGTAATTATGAATAACTTTGCAAACCACATATGCCTTCCCCCTAGATACTTTTATTTAAATGTATTTTTTCTTTTCTTTCCTTTTCTCTTTTTCTCTTTTTCTCCTTTTTTCATATAAACATTGAAAAAAACTACATCAACATGAGAATTTCAATGATAAGACATAAAATAACATTCCAATCATTATAACTTTGTATATCCATAAACTAAACAATCACGAATGTTCCACTAGCTTTATGGATTAGGTAGGACATTTAGTTAAGTTTAAAGCATATAATGTAGTTTATATAAAAAGAAAGTTATAAAGATCAAAAAGGCTTATCAAGGGAAAATCATGTCAATAAGGTAGGCTATTTGGCTAGTGTAGCTTATGAAACAAACAATGCCTAATCATCTTCATGTTAATGCATGTGATAAAATATGGTCTCAAATAGAAAATCAAAGTAAAATCAGGATGCACATGTCATGAGGGTCACACATTATCAAAAGAAAATAAGACTAATATGGATGTGTCAGTCTATAAAGGCTCAAAATCTCAATGGCTTTGTCTACCACTAGTCACTACTCTTTTGAAGATAATATATATTGGCCAATCGTAAGAGAAAAAGTACATAATAAATTTGCTATAAAATTCTCTAGTCAGTTCATTCTCTATTCGTGACTATATAGTCCTAGAAGCAATAGAAAAGAGAAAATGTTTATTTTATTTGTTTTATTCTTTCTCTCATTTTGATTAAAAACTTAAAACAAGAAAGAACTAAACTAACATGGAAACACACATGCAAATAAAAAGTAAAGTGGAAATGTAAAGAAAAGAAATTTACTTCCCTTAGGTTACTTCCTAAGAAGTGCCTTTGTTTAGGGTCGCTAGCTCGACTCCATGTTTTCTTCTTGCATGCCAAAATTATGATCTTCAGGTAGTACAATTTGTGCCACTTCTACTAGAGGTTGTTCAGGATAGGGTCTTGGTTAATAATTTTTCATATTTAACATATTCCCTATCTTTAGAATCTTAAACTCTACTGAGTCTATGCTATCGAGAAAGACCTTGAATGTCCCTTCACCTTTTTCTTCTTCGTTCAATTTTTCTAACTTGCTAGGTAAAAGTACAGAGTCATTCTTAGCAATAAATTAGAACTCAGTATTTACCTTCGAGCTAAAGGATGTATCCTTTTTTGCTTCGAGCTCCTTCTCCACTTCTTCCACACAAGTAATTCCTTAAGTAGTACACTTAAGATTCTTAAGTTATTCATCACTTTGTAAAATTTCCACACTAACTTCAATTGGGCACACCTCAGGTCGATATGACTGATCTTCTTAATTTATAATTCTACGTGTTCGATCCTCTCAACCATCTCAAACATTTGGCTTCCCACATTTTAGAGTCTAGACAATATATCCTGGTGGAATTGACTCATATTCTATTGACTTTGCGTCATATCCCCCTATAATTGCTTTGCACTCTCTTGAAGTTGTTGCAACATACTCTATTGAAATTGAAAATTGTTAGCATTAATAGTCTCGATAATTTCATCCAGAGATATACTTGAGTTTTGCTGGCTCTCCAGCTGTTAAACACTAGATCATGTATCCAACCAATGTTGCCTTTCATCCTGCTAGAATTGTGGGGTATTTTGTTGGAGCTATTGTATATTATGTTAAATTTGCTGTATATCCTGTTGAAACTGCTGCATATTCTATGAAAATTGAAGATTGTTAGTAGTCATAATATTAATCATATCTTCTAGAGATGTACTTAGATTTTGTTGGTTCTCCACATCTTGGACACTTTGCCTTCCATCCTGCTAGAATTGTACAATATTCTACTAAAGTTGTTGCACATTCTATTGAATTTGTAGCATATTATGATGAAACTTAATATTTTTAGAATTAGAAGTCTTGATAAAGTCATCCAGAGATATACCTGAATCGTGATAAGAAGCTTCTAGTATATATGGTAATTGTTATGTTTCTTGCATACTATCTTGGAAGTAATTCTATTGATTATCCCATCCATAATTAAAATTTATATAATCACTCTAAACATAATTATAAGGTTGGGAATATGAGTTATTAAAGAAATTACTTCCGTCCATGAATATAATTTTTTTGAATTTTAAATAACTAACATTAAACGGAAAGTGAAAAGATCAAGATTAACTGAAAAGAAATAAATTACAAACAAATATGAACAAAACACCAATTAATATCAAAAGAAAAAGTTAAAACACTGCACTCTTTGGCAACGTTAACAAATTGACAGTGCATCATAACGCTAGTCAAAATAAACTAGGCTATTACTATAGTGGTGGAAAGTTTAGGTTGATCCCACAGAGAGCGTGTGTTGTAATATCCCATGTTTGGGGCTAGACCCCATATGTGTGAATTGAGCATACTGAGGGATTATAGTGCATTGCATGCTCATGCATCATTGTATATTCACACACTTGTGAATATTTATTATTGACATATTTCAAATAATTGTCCATGCATTCATTAACATTTTTGGATATAATTAACTGAATAATGTGATTTAAAACGTAAACTGTGGCACATTGGTGTTAAAAATTTAATTGAAGATTGTTAGTATTATTTCATAATTTTTGGTAAATTTTAGGAATTTCTAGAATTTGGAGTATTCTGGACTAGAAAAAATATAGAAATATGGACCAATCATAGTGTGAAATGTGGTAGTATAGCACAGTAACATACGTATTACATGCCTAAGGACACGTAGATGTGTATTTTAGATGAAAGATTTTCCTGTAGCTTTTGTTGTTCTTCATTTGGCTTTGATTTTCACTGTATACATCAACACCAAAATCCTTTTGATTTATTAATCGCTAAAACATCTGATACTTAATGCATACTTAGCAGTCTAGAGATTGGTCTATTTCTCTTATCTTTTCTTTTTTGTCCATTCATTGAAACCTTTTCTTCAATCTCACTATTGGGTTTTTGTTGAAACATCAAGTAAGTTATGTCTTGAGCTTTACTAAGTTTTATAAGTAATTTTGATTATATTTTACTGTATAAATGACTACATGCATGAGAAGTTAGTAGTGGAGTTTCAGTGTATGAATAAGCTGAATAAGGGATTGAATTTGTTATTGTATGAAATGAGCAGAAAGTGTATTAATTTAAATGGAGATTAGTGAAGTAATTATAGTTACAGAAAATGGTGGTTGGATGTTCATGCTCTGTTTTTCTTGTTATTATACATGAATGTTTTGGGAATGTTTGGAATGGATTAAAATGAGTTTGATGGTAAGGAATGAGGATTATGTGAGATCTTATTATAGAAAGAAGTTAAATGAAGTGAAAGTGTAGAGGAAAGTGAAAAGAAATGCATCAGATGAAAGATAGAAAAGTGCAGAAAGTTTAAAAACATAGTAAAGAGAGAAAGTGTATGTGAAGTTTCGGTTTTGATCAATTACTATATAAGTTTGCATTTGATATGTTTAAAGGTTGTAAGGGGTATAGAAAGACTGAATATATGAATTAGAAATGGAGAAATTGTGGAAGAAAATGGAAAGAAATGTTTTCTGGAAGAGTTGGTGAAGCACTCACGGGCATGCATGTAGTTGCACACCCATAAGAAAAGAAATCTGGGTTATTATGAGAAGTTAAAAGTCAGAATCATGAAATGAGGGAAAAATATAGGTTGTTTTTTGATGTTTAAAGTCACAATCATGACTTTGCTAAAGGATAAGTGATCTCACGATCATGCGTAAGCACGATCGTGACTTTCTTATTTTAGGTGAGAACTCACGATCGTGTAAAGTCATGATCGTGTACTCGAAGGTTTTTCTCACACTAAATAGTCTTGCTTCTTTTGATTATAACTTCTTCTCTAGACATCCCAATGAATTTATTCTTGAACCAATAGATTCCTAACACATTGTTATACCTCCCCATAAAAATTGGTAGCTTTCTGAATTGATTTGAAAAAGACTGAATGAATGAAAGTGTGAGAATCTTTTGGAATAATATGAACTGGAATGTTTTACAGATCATACTTCCTTATTTTTATTAAATCTTGACCTGTAGAGTTCCAAATGAGGTGATTCTTGATTCAAATGAAACAAGAGACATAAAGCTACAATTGTTTTGAAGAAGGAAAATTGTAATTCTGGTTTTCAGAATTCCAAAATCTATTCCGAAGTTGAGTTATAAATTCTGTTCTAGTTTAAGAATAGACTGACATATTTGGATTATAACTTTCATTACATTGAATCAAATTGAATGATCTTGATGTCATTAGAAACCTAAGACACAGAGGAACAATTGTCTAGAAGAAAGTGTTATTTAAATCCTTCATTTTCTAGATCTAATTGCTCATACACAGTTGACCTGAATGGAATGTTTTCAAAAACAGTTGAAATGGAGAATGAGTAATTAAATTTTGATACAATTGGAATGCAAATGATATGTGTGCATCAATGTATGACCAGAATATACTAGAGAATTTTTCATTGAACATGATGATACATGAAACATTGATACATGTGTTTAGTCTATTACATAAGTGCTCTAGTAATATGAAATTTTTTTATTGCGTATAGACAAGCAATATTGTCGGAACATCAAGGCAATAGGCTTAAGGAAGCAACTGTGAGTAACCTAAGACAATCTCACTTTATTTTTTCTATTCTGTATATGACTAAATTGTATTGATATATATTACTGAATTGCATTGAGTGATTGTGCACTGAATTCCGAACAATATATGTCCGAGGCATTTGATGCATATGAATATTATTGGAAGTGCTATTTGTATGTGAATGAGATTGCCTAACTGATTCTCTAATTCTCAACTAAAAAGTTAAATGTAGGACCTAGTCCAATGACTACTGTTACTGTGATTGCTACTGTGATAATACATGCAAATAAATATGATTGAATTTGATGACTAAATTATGGCATGCATTTCATTCCAATGTATGTAATATAAAGGCCATTGTGACTAATGTTGCTACTAACTAAATGAAACTGTTACTAAAAGAGCTTAAAGCTCTGTGGTAGAGAATATGGTCTCCACTATATACTGAGTCTGGTGTTTGCAACGAATACAGGAGACTGAAAAGGCACACAGCCATAAGATAATAAAAACGAAAGTGAGTCTCATACATATAGCATTCACATATGATTTATACTCATTGAATGATTTGCAAAGCTATAATGAAATGTTAGATTGAATGTACTATTTGACTGTATGAACTGTGTGATTATATAATGATTGTTGTTTTGTTACATGAGTGAATCATCGAGGATGGTTACTCAACTAAGTTCACAAAACTCATCAAAATTGCATCGTTGATTGTTTCAGGTCTGAGAGTGAGATGACCTAGCTTCTAAGTCTCCATAGAAGCAGATTTTGTGCAACTTAATATTAGTGATGGCTCAAAGGATGGTTAGTTAGGATTGAAGACACTGTAGTTGTTATCTTTCAGGATGATGTTGAACTTAATGTTATAATGTGACTATGGTTTTTGTTATAAAATGAGGAAATTTTGGGTTTTAGTAAATGTGATTTATGGTTTTAGATATTATTCCATGTGATAGAGTGGAAGTGAGATAGTTAACATGCCATTTCTGTTGGGCATGTGCATGTGTTACCAAAAGGGGGCATATGCATGTGTCAGATGGAAGTGAGATGTTACATGTGTAAAGTTGTTGAAATGAAATTAATTAGTGTTTAGGTTTTGGGGTTTTTTTAATAAGAAAATAAAAAATGCTAAATTAAATAACAAAAGTAATTTAAAGAAAACATATACAAAAGAATGAAAGTGGTGAACTTATTAGGAATCCGCTTCATTGGTTCTATCTCGGCCTAAACCCTAACCAAACACATTTCATTGAATTTTTGTTCTTTTACCTCTCCTTAAACTATTAATCATAAGTTAAGCTATTAACCCGAGTTTTTCTGATATAGTGTTTAATTAAGATACGATCATTAATTAGACCTAACCACTGAATAACATGGGATACGATCTCTAGATTCAATTAGGTAGTAGCATTACGAATTAGGAAAACTGATTAATGAGGGTAGCAACCACATAAGATGTGTCATTTAACCTAGGTTATATTATCCCTAATGATTACGAATCATTAGTCGCTACAAATGAATTTCAACATAACAATTACGGATTATATTGAATATTTTTGCAAGTTGTTGAAAATAATCCAATGAACGCATTAAAATCATCTTTGCACATATCCAATGGCTTTATACACAATTAATCAAACGATAACAAGAATATGATTGTCTGTACACAAAACTCAAATCAATTAACATAGGATAACAAAATCAATTCAATAAGAGAGAAAGAAACAACAAAAACATGAAAAGGAATGCTTAACTGGATCATCGACATTGATATCCCTATTGAACCAGTGTTGAAAAGCTACCCCTCCATGGGTCTTCTCAAGGTGGAGAGCTTGGCTCCATCTTCAAGCTCTACCAAAGCTCCCGAAGTTCCCACTTGATTCAGACCAAAAACACCTATTATATTCCCTAAAATTACTTCAACCAAAAGTCCCTCTCTTGCTACTATTCTCTTCTTATGCACTACGATTTTATCTCCTTATTTGTCTACCTCTGCTGCAAGTCATTTCGGTTGCATGAAATGCACACTACTTGTATGAAACACCCAACGTCTGCTATTACATTGTTATTTCTTGTCCAGCTATTGCGTCTCTGCATTGTCATTTTCTACTTCATGCTTCCGGTTGCTGCATATATTTTATGCCTTCATGTTGCTCTGTCGTTTTACCCCTTATGCTTCCAACATATGCTGCCATTTTTCTCACCTCCTAGTAGCTTTTTAGTTGTCTTTTTTTGGATTGAATTTGTTTTCTTCTTGCTCTAATTTTCTTCTTCTTACTCTATGAAGATAAATGAATATTAATCTTCGAAAAATGGCCCAAATATCGTGCTTTCTTTGCTTTTGAATTATGCCTAAAATCACTTATGAGTCAAAATGAGTATCTTAAGCAATTTCATGTCATTAATCTCTAAGTATTATGGAATAATTATACAATTAATTAAGCACATATCCTAACTCGATAACTAGAAAATATGAAGGCTTCGTCCTCAGCTATTGTGAAAGTTATTCAGCCACAATACGAGTTGTGTGGGCAAATACACCATGATACCTTTGATTGTTTTTCGATGAAGGGTAATGAGTTAGAATAAGTGAATTACATGGGAGTGTAATATGGTCGAGGAAGGGGAAATAGCCGCTACTCCAACACGTACAATCCTGGGTGGAAGAACCACCCAAACTTTTCATGGTCTAACAATATGAGAATCCAATTCAGACCTCAAGTACCACATGGTTTCTAGTAAGAGAAGCCAAACATGATGGACTTCAAATTAGATAAGATTTTAGACAAGCTTGGAAGCTTAAATGATGCTCAAAAAGATTTGGACGGTAGATTCAAACAAGTAACATAGAATCATTCCTCTTCTATCCACAAATTGGAGGCTCAAATAAGCCAATTGAAAAGTGCCTTATTGAAACAAAATGCAAGGAATATTCCAAGCAGTTCCAAAACAAAATCAAGTGAATAACTAAAAGCTATCACACTTCAAAGTGGGAAGGAACTTGAATAACTCATAAGGATAAAAGTTGTAAACTCTACTCCTGTTGAAAAAGACCAAGAAAAGGGGAAGGAAGTGGATATGGTGAATATGCTCCTTATGTCACACTTCCACCATATCAATCCAAGGTTCCGTATCCTCAGTGATTGAAAAAGAATAAATTGGATGCATAATTTACAAAATTCATAAAGAAGTTAAAGACATTGCAGATAAATCTTTCATTCGTCGAGGCTTTAGAACATATGCGCAATTATGCTAAGTTTTTGAAGGATATATTATCAAACAAGCGTACTTGGGAAGAAAACCAAAATTGTGCCTCTAACTGAAACCTATAGTTCTATAAGTTACCAGTCAGATGCCATCCAAGCTGAAAGATCCAGGGAGTTTCACAACACCCTTTGTAGTTGGTGAATTTGAATTCACATAGTGCCTATGCGACTTAGGAGTAAGTATTAATATTATGCCTTTGTCGATATTCAGGAAATTGGGGCTGGGTGAGTTCAAGACAACATCAATGCTAATTCATTTGGTTGATAACTCTATTAAAAAACTATTTGGAGTGGTAGAGGATGTTCTAATGCAACTGGATAGTTTCATCATTCCTGTGGACTTTGTGGTTCTTGACTTTGAAGAGAATAAGAACTGTCCACTTATCCTTGGTCAATCGTTTATGAATACAGGGAAAGTCGTAATTGATGTTCATAAAGGGAAATTGAAACTTTGGATCGGTGAAGACCAGGTGGAGTTTAATATGAACAAGACTTTAAAAAATTCAATAGAAAGCAGTGTGTGTATGAAGGTTGAGATTATGGATCAAAATTTGCAAGAATAAGTAGATAGTTGTGTTGCAGAAGTGAAATTGATAGAAGTAGTGAAAGTTAACGGAGATGAGAAGTGGAACAAAACTGATTTTGAAGGAAACGATGAGACAGAGGAGTCTAGTTTTCAAACGCATCAAGATATATTAGTCAAAATTGAAGCACCCCTACCACAGAGAAACCACCCACATTAGAGCTTAAAACTTTACCTACACATCTCAGATATGCCTTTCTAGGTAAAGGTCAAATGTTACCCATCATCATCTCCAATCAATTGAATGGAAAAAAAGAGAGTAGGGTGGTAACAATTGTTAGAAGGAAAATGAAGGCCATCAGATGGAAAATTTCTAATATTTGAGGTATAAGCCTAAATGTCCGTAAGCATCGAATAAACCTCAAAGAAGGATGTAGAACGGTAAGGGAGCTTCAACGAAGGTTGAATCCTAACATGAAAGAGATGGTCAAGAAAAAAATAATTAAACTTTTAGATGCAAGGATAATTTATCCATATCCGATCGTGAATGAGTCCGCCTAGTACAATATGTACCAAAGAAGGGTGGAATGATGGTAATAAAGAGTGAAAGTGGAGAAGTAATTTCAACAAGAATAGTCAAAGGATGGAGGGTGTGCATAAATTATCACAAACTCAACACAGGACTAAAAAGGGTGGTTTTCCTCTCCCATTTATAGACTAGATGATAGAAAGGGTGGTTGGTCATTTGTTCTACTACTTTTTAAATGGATAATCTGGATACAATCAGATCTCCATCTACCTAGAGGACGAAGAGAAAACTACATTTACCTATCCTTATAGTACCTTCGCATATAGATGGATGACTTTCAGATTGTTCAATTCCCTGACCATATTTCAAAGATGTATGATGTCTATCTTCACCGATATGATCGAAGATATAATGGAAGTTTTCATAGATGATCTTTTATTTTTTTGAGACTCTTTTGAGATGTGTTTAATCAATTTGGACAGAGTGCTCCAAAGATGTGAAGAGTCACATTTTAGTGTTGAACTAGGAGAAATGTCACTTTATGGTGCAAGAGGGGATAATGCTTTGGCATAAAATTTTGCACCAAGGATTTGAAGTGGATAGAGCAAAAACAGAATTCATAAAAAAGCTCTAACAACCAAGTAATGTCAAGAGTGTGCAAGGATTCTTAGGCCATGCAGGATTTTATCGTCGATTTATCAATGATTTCTCGCAAATTGCAAGACCTTTTACAAACCTATTATTCAAGGATCTGCCCTTTCAGTTTGATGAAGAGTGTGTATACACATTCAATAAACTAAAGGAGGCACTAACATCCACACTAATTTTAATGCCACCTAATTGGACACCCTCATTTGAGGTTATGTGTGATGCAAGCAACCAAGCTATAGGTTGTGTACTAGGCTAATGGAAGACAAAAGGTTGCATGTGATCTACCACATAAGTAAGGCCCTTGTGGGACCTCAACTTAATTACACCACCACATAAAAGGAATTGCTTATACTGGTGTATGCATGTGATAAGTTTCGATTGCACCTCTTAGGTTCAAAGGTAATCGTATTCACATATCATGCAGTTTTAAAATATCTTTTTAGCAAGAAGGATGCGAAATCGAAGTTTCTCACATTTGGAAGGAGAATAATATGAGCAAAGAAAAGATATTAATGAGAAATTCTATGATGAAACTCTGACGTTACTTGACAGTCTGACTACACCATGGTTTGTTGATATCACAAACCATATAGCTAGTGGTAAGCTTCCTTTTTATCTCTCTTATCAATAGAGGAATAAATTTTTACACGAGTGTAACTAGTATCTCTAGGATGAGCCAATCTTGTTTCAAACATGTGCAGATGGGTTAGTAAGATGATGCATCTTAGACGACGAAATGTTGGCTATATTAACATAGTGTGATGAAGCTCAATACGTTGGCCATTATGGAGCAAACAAAACAGTAGCTCCAGTACTTGAATGTGGATTTTATTGGCCACATTTATTTAAGAATGCTCAAGTTTTCATAATACAATGCGATCATTGCCAAAAAGTAGGCAACATTTCCAAAAGAGATGAGATGCCTTTATCCAACATTTTGGAAGTTGCAGTCTTTGGTGTATGAGGAATCAACTTTATGGATCCCTTTCCATCCTTTATAGGGAACATGTACATTCTAGTGAGGGTGGATTACGTATCATGTTGGGCCAAAGTGGTGGCATCTTAGACCAATGATGGAAAGGTTGTGAAAAAATTCATCAAACAATTATTCAATCAGTTTGGAGTGCCAAGGATTATAATAAGTGAGAGGGCACACATTTCTATAATAGATCTTTTGATGCTCTTCTAAAACGATATAGAGTCTAACATTATGTTGCCACTATTTATCACTCGAAAACTAGTGTCCAAGTGGAAGATGTTAACTAGGAACTGAAATGAATTTTGGAAAAGACGGTGAATGTCTCCAAGAAGGATTGGGTGTTAAAGCTAGATGATGCCTTATGGGCTTATAGGATTGCTTTTAAGACACTGATCGGAACAACTCCCTATAGGCTTGTTTATGAAAAGGCTTGTCATTTGCTGGTTAAGCTAGAACATCAAGCATATTGGGCAATAAGAGCATTAAATTTTGATTGGAAGCACGCGGGTGAAAAAAGAATTCTACAATTGGATGAACTTGAGGAGTTAGATTACAACGCATATGAAAACACCAAACTTTACAAGGAAAAGGTGAAAACAAAGCACGAATCTCATCTTAAGCAGAAAAAATTTAAGGTAGGCGATGCAGTGTTGCTATATAATTTGAGATTGAGGCTATTTTTAGGGAAGCTTAAATCGTGATGGAGGGGATCTTTTAAGGTTATCTAAATTTTCAATTATGGAGCCCTTAAATTGTAAAATGAAAAAGGGGAAACCTTTAAGGTTAATGGGCATTAATGTAAACTATATCTTGGAAGAGTGATCTCGAAGGAAAAAGAAGTAATCTCTTTCCTTTTGGGGAATTGAACAAGTTCCAGGGTTATCAAGTCAAGCTAATGAACATAAATTAGCAGGTTTAGTCATTAGATTTAAATTGTGTGTAGTTAGATTTGTTTTAAATTCAGAAAAAATAAGTTTTCATGATTTGGAATGGTTGAGGATTACTCATTCTCGTTCTCTCTTTAAATCAATTATAAGACTAGAAAATATTCTCAGTGGCAAGCAAATTTGGCTTTAAACAACGTCAACATCACCACCTCAATCACCATGATGATTTCATGCTCTACCTTTTTTCTTTTTAATTCTATCTTTATGTTCTTCTTATGTCTCCTTTGTTATGTTATGTTTGTATTCCCACCTTATGTGTTTTTGGTTGTTCTTATCACATTGAGGACAATGTCTTCTCCAAGGCTGCGTTGTGTGCATGCGTGTTTTTACCTTTAGTGTGAATTTTGCATATTATATGATAGTCTGTTTAGTTTTGCATGATGTGATTTATGTGAATATATTAATGGCTAGGACTTAACGGGATAGATTTAGCCTTAAACATAGTCTTTTAGGTTGCAAAAATTTATTAGCTTGTGAAATTAGTGACCAAGGATTCTTTAACTAAATATGTCATTTAATTAGGATATAGTGTTAGTTTATTCACTCTAGGAAGTTGTGACATTCATTTATAATTTTAGGCCAATTGAATGAGTAACATTACTAGTATATTTTCATAAGAAAGATTAGCTAAAGCAATAAGGTAAATAATGTGTTAAAAATGTATGTATAAATTTTAATTAAATAACTATTCTACTGACCTTCGGATTATGAATAGAGCTAGTTGAGAATGTGATGTAGCCGAGTACTCGAATTAACATTCATCACAAATGTTTTCCTTCGTATAAAAAGGCTATAATGACATTCCAACCAAGTTGTTTAACAAAAACATGAACTAGATGAGTAATTGGATAGACATTTATACTAAATGTTTGCCTCCGTGTAAAAAGGCTACTTGATGTCCATAAAAAAATTTAACGAAAAGAATGTTTGTTAACATCAAAGTCTCGATTAGTTTGCATATTTAGTCCAAAGTACCTAGACGTGGATTTTGCAAGTTAATAAGTTAGAACAACTTGAGGGATAGTGTTTGAAGTTAAATTCATTTTGTGAAGTTTGATGTCATTGCATCATTGTTGCATTTGTGTGTATATTATGCTTTGCTTATTTTGCTTCTTTTTTTTTGATTAAGGACAAGAAAACACTTAAGTTTGGGGATGTTGAT
>JANSVA010329465.1:0-45178 GCA_025504915.1 Erythroxylum reticulatum | reverse complement strand
TTTTGATGGAATGAAATGAGGAAGAAGTTGATTTTAAAAATATTGTGGTTTTCTATTAATGCTTTATTGGTAAAATTCATATGATGCGATATGGAATGAATGTAGTGATCACACGTAGCTCACCCTTATTATAGGATATGTACCAGAATGACCTGCGGGCGTCCCGGTGCGTACCCAATGGTAAGGGAGTGCTACACTTCACTTACATGCAAATGATCATTCAAAACACATTTATCATCAAGTTATGTACACTTAGTTCATGTCATTCACATTCTAGTAGCACTTCAATATCCAAATCCGACATCCCAATCATTGGAACTCCTGTCCGGAAACTAACATAATCAATTACATCCATAACATCATCCAATAGTCCATTAATACAAAATTTAAACAAGGCAAACAATAAAGTGAGACCATCTTAGTCTACTCACAGTACACTCCAAATTAACATTTTCTTCCAAATTACAGGAATGCCTGAACGCGAACACATAACCTGCACAATCCATTTATCCAAGACATACATTGCATACTGATCAATAATTGCACACGTATAAGCATTTTTTATGTACAAATGCATAAATGGACTATGTACAATGCATGCTCAATGACACTCCCGGGTACTTAACGAACTTCATATCTTATGCACATTCCCATTTCATAACTTAATCACTCATTAGTTCTTTGAACTACAACGTCAAACATTTGATACTTTGATATCAATAACTCATTCACTAATTTACCAATATAATCCCATATATAACTAGAGAAGAGGAAAACATAATATATAACTATGTATATATATCATTATGAACTTTCTGCTTCAAACTCAACATTTCCTATAACTATCACTTTAATCGTTCTTTCACACCCTTAGACATTTTCATTGATCTTTCAACTCCCACTACTAGTTTAACACTATCCCATAACATTTCAGTCATCAATCCAAAGAAAATCACTATGTACGACACACTAAATCTCCTTACTCATTTTCCAGCAAATAAGAATATCACTATTCTTAACCATTTAGTAGTGAACTAAAGATGCATGCTTCATTTCCTATAAAAAATACATAAGCATAACAAGCTTACTTGTTTGAAGCTCCAATCTCGGCAAAATCACGTAACCCTAATCCCTCATGCACCCACATACATCAACTTGAAAGGTGACAAGGAGGTTCAGTTTTTCTTGAAATAGAAGAAAGAAATATCAGAATGGAAGTGATGAAAAACAAAGAAAAGCAAGGTTTAACTTCAGTGAATATTTGATGGAAAACTCTAGGTTGGAGGAACTCTAAACAAAGAAGTTTCAAGAATGATAAAGATAAGGACAGCAGCTAGCCTTTTAAGGAAATAAAAATCTTAACTTTAGCTAGGACACCTGTCCATTTCCTATCCACTTATCCACTTCCCTTTATTAAAACTCACTTAAGTGTAATTTATACTTAAGTTTATGACTTAATAAAACCATTGTAATCACAAATCATAACCCCTTACTCACTTTTAGATATTTCCTATAACACATCATTTCGGGTTAACTTTACATGTGCTTTTTGACCCTGACACTAAAGTCATTTTGTAACATTTTCTTCTAGAACATGTTCCCCTATGTATTATTTCTCTAGTTTACTCCAAATCAAAATCATCTCATTTGGAAGCCTATAGATCTGGATATCATCAAAATACAGGAATATGTTCAGTAAAATATCCAGTTCATGCTCTTCTAACTGATACCCTAACTTTGATTATAATAATCTATTTCGAGTCAAAAATCAAGAGCTATAATCTCTATAAAGAGGTAGAGAAATGTGTTAAGAATCCAATGCGTCAAAAATCAGGTCATTTGGAGGTCAGACGACAAAGTTCTGGCTGAAAGACTCAATCAAGGTTCTGTCCACATAAGACGAAGCAAAAAGCAGACGAATTGCAAAGCAGAAGAAGCAATAAGCAAACAAATGGTAAATCATACGAATGCAATAAGCAGATGAAGCAATAAGCAAATGAATGGCAAAGCAGACGAAGCAATAAGTAGACGAATGGAAAAGCAAAAAAATGCAGTAAGCAGATGAAGCAATAAGCAAACAAATGGCAAAAAAGACGAATGCAATAAGCAAGTGAAGCAATAAGCAGACGAATACAATAAGCAGACGAAGAAAAAAGGGTAGATGAAACAAAGGTCAACTTAAGAAGAATCAAAGTCAACTTAAGACGATGCAACTCTTAAGACAAAGTGGAGTCAACTTAAGATGAAACAAAGTCAACTTAAGATGATGCAACTCTTAAGACGATATGATGTCATCACAGACGATGTGATGTCATCACAAACAATACATCTTTATAGGTGATAAATCTGTAAAGACGATGCATCTCTTAAGACGAATGACATCATTACAGACGATAAGTGTTTAGAGATGATGCATCCCTTAAGACGAATGACTTCATCATAGACGATATGAGGTCATCACAGATGATACGTTTTTACAGACGATACATCTCTTAAGACAAATGATGTCATCACAGATGATATGATGTCATCACAGATGATACGTCTTTACAGACGATGCATCTATGCTCTTGAACATCTTTCCCTTATAAAGACCATGACTTTTTACTCCACTATCTAAAACTCCCATACTAAATATTCTCAGTAAACTTCTCCAACGTTTTTTCTTTCACTAAATCTAACACTTAAATTTTATTTCTAATCTTTCTATTCCATTTCATTCTACTCATTCACTATAATCACAATCCTCAATCTATCCCATTACTGTTCAATAGACCCAAAATGTCAATAAGTGCATGTATAATTATTTTCATGTGAGCAAATATTCAAATTCACATGCATGCATGCTGACATTCTGTTGAGCATGAAATGCAAATTTTGTAACTCTCATATTGCTATTCTCTCCAGTATTGAAATTTGGGTTCTAACCCTTAATATGGGGACGGGATGTTGGAATTACTCCATTTGATGATGATAAAGCATGATAAAAATCATCTTTAATTTAACAATTCAACGCTAAATGTGCAGCAGCACATTTAACTATAAAAAATTGAAATATGCCATCCCTTTCTTAATAACTTTGTTTCAATTTAATTAATCTAATTAATCAAGTCAAACTAAAGCCTAGCCCAATATTAAATGTTCATTTGGGCTTTTAATTAACAATTAATTACTGCAAGACCAACATTCAATCATAGGCTCCAAAACCTCTATTTATATTTTTTACTTTGCTTGATAACCTTCCTAGAGGCCAAGTGGGGAATCTAATTGGACTTATATAATTTAATCTCTAATAAGTTCAGAATTAATTTAATCTCATTAGAATTAATTCTATCTTAATAACCAAATGTCATTCTATTAAAGACAATTAGTTGAACTATTGAATTACTAAATATTATGAGAACATGTGTTTCAAATAGATGTCCAATTGTAAACTTTATTATGAACCATATTATAGTCATCCGCATAATAAAGGGTAAAATTACTGTTTTGCCTTTATATTGACTTTTCCTTCTAGATCTCCCATTTTACTCTATATAGTGATTAATACTCAAGATCTCATGTTGGTGTTAAGACTTGATAGATAGCTAGTCCATCAAACTACTGACGCTAGTTTAATTACCAATCTCCATAAAACATCTAGAAGTGATGATAGTGCTATAAACTCTTTAGTTGAGTTAATGTTCCTTGATACATGTTTTAATTAATAATTCCAACATATAGACACTGGATTGTTGCTCTGTAAAAATTTAATCCAATTATATCAAGAATTATAATGAAACACATATGAGTTCACCACTTATCAAGATTGTGGTTCATAATAAAAGAATGCTAAGGTGTATGTTTTAAGATTAAAGTAACAACCTACTTTATTTTTTAGAAACATACTTGATTCCAGATTCATTTAATAGTGCCATCATCGATAGTCAACTGCTATCATGATATGAAACTCATCATTCCCTTGAAGTAAACTCTTTTACTTACATGAAGATAAATTGCATCACTACAGTCTAAGTCATAATCAAACGACCAACTTGATTATGACTTAGACTGTAGTGTTGCCAACTTGATTATTCAACTGTGAATCAACTAATTTAGATTTTAATAATATACATGTTTCCTATACATCTCTGTATATATGTATATTACTTCCAAAAGAATCTTGGTACCTTATGACTGGATATATGATGTTTATACAAATAAAACCAAACTCCCTTTTTTTATTAATAATAAATATTTTCATTACAAAAATAACTGGAAGAAGATTAAGTTATATGTAAATACACTTACTTTCTAGGGCATTATATTTACATAACTCCAACAGGACAAACACAAGGTTAACGTGGGCAGAAGTGAAGTTGGAAAGTGTACATGAGATGTACAAGTATCAAGAGTTGATAGCCTATTGTGTGTGCAAATATCAATAGTTAATAGCACTAGATTCGATAGTTGCATTATAAATGCAATTGGTATGAATGATACCTACCAATTGACCTAGGGTGGCTTGTTGGGCAAACCTAAGGTCATTCCTAGAGATATTGGATATTGACCCACTAGAATAACTTCTCTACAATTTCTCTCATATTCATATTGAAAGTAATGGATTTGTGAGAAAATAGTGGGAGCCATAATGTGTGATAGTAAAGTCATAATTATCTTACATTTACATACAATCTAACATGTTTTCTCTTTGCCATTAGGTTGCAACAATCGACACCACGACCATTAGTGTAAACCCACACTCACTTATAGAAACCAATAAGTTGACTAGACCTAATTTCCTAGACTAGCTTAGGAACCTTAGAATAGTTCTCAAGTCAAAGAAACTAGGCTACATTTTAGAAGAACCACTTATCGATACCCTACTTTTGATGTTTTTTATAGTGATCAGAAGGTATACAGAAAGCATCTCGATGATAGTAAGATGGCTAGTTGTATAATGCTAGCTACTATGCCATCAGAATTGCAAAAATACCATGAGGCTATGGATGCTTATATCATAGTCTATCATCTGAGGGAGTTATTTGATAAGCAAGCTAGGTTCGAAAGGTTTGAGACCTTAAGGTTGCTCTTCTACTCCAAGATGGCTGAAGAGGAATCTCCATTATAATATGCACTAAAGATGACCAATTATATTAAGAGGTTGGACTCCTTAGGTTTCTTAATGGATCATAAATTAAGTATAGACTTAATTCTGACTAGTTTGACTGATAATTATTCATAATTTATGCCTAACTATAGGATGAACTAGATATCCACCATAGTTATTGAATTGATTAACTTGCTCAAAATAGTTGAGCCATCTACTAGGAAGGATAGTATGGTTATGATGTTGGTGGACTCTTTTGGTTCAAGGAGGAAGAACCAAAAGAAGAAGAAGTCCACAAGGCCTAAAGAAGGTGTGGTCAAGAAGAAAGCTTAGGAGACTGCCCCTAAGGGAATATGTTTTCACTCTGGCAAGGATGGCCATTAGAAGAGGAACTGTAAGGCCAATCTAGAGCCCCTGATGTAGAAGAAGGCATCAGATACCATCTACTTCAGGTATATTTGTTATTGATATTAATAATATTTCTAATAATGATATGCATGGCCTTAGGAATAGTTGACAACTCAACAAGGGAGAGTCGTACCTGCGTATGGACAATGGAGCAAGAGTTACTATATTAACTATAGGTACTTATGTATTGACACTCCCTAGTGGGCTTGTAATAGAATTGGATTATTGTTTTTATGTACCTGTATTGAATAAGAATATTATTTTAGTTTCTAGTTTTAATAAGTTGGTTTCCATTTAAATTTTGGTAACAATGGTTGTTTTATTAGTTTGAATGGAATGCTTTATGCTATGGGTACATTACGCAATGGGATATACATATTAGATATGTCCAATCTAGTTTTAAATATCAATAACAATAAAAGACAGAAACGAGATAATGTGAAATCATTATACTTATAGCATTGTCTCCTTGGCCATATAAATGAAAGACTAAACTATATATGTGTGGTAGTTTAGGGTCTTTTATTTGAACTTATATGACATAAATGAATCTTGCTTATTATCCAAGATGTCAAAGTTACGCTTTAAGGGAAAGGGTGAACGAACTACTGGGCTATTGGACTTAATACATTTAGATGTATATGTTTGCTGTTCGTACAAGCTAAAAGTTTTTTCATATACTTCATTACCTTTATAGATGATTATTCACGATATAGGTATGTGTATCTTATCAGATACAAACATGAGGTTTCTCAAAATTCAAAGAATTCAGAAATGAAGTAGAGAAACAACTGGGCATAAGTATTAAAATGTTTCCATTATATCGAGATGATGAATACTTAAGCCAAGAGTTTAAAAATTATCTCAAATATAATGGGATAGTATCCTAGTGGACTCCAACTTACACTCTGCAACAAAATGGTGTGGTAGAAAGGAGAAACCGAACCTTGTTGGACATGGTGAGATCAATGATGGGTTTAGCAAATCTGCCAAAATCATTTTAGGGATATGCACTTGAGACTGTTGTTTATGTGATAGATAGATTTCCTTCAAAGTCAGTTGACGTTACTCTAACTAGATGTGGAGTAACAAAAAATCCTATCTTTTTGACATGAAAGATTAGGGTTGTCTAACTTATGTTCAATGAATTCAGTCAGGTAAACTAGAAGCTAAATTTGACAAGGGTTTATTTGTAGGATATCCTAAAGAAACAATAAGACATCAGTTCTATAATATTTTGGAACTGAAGGTGTTAACTTCAAAGAATGTTGTCTTTTTATAGAAAGAGTTTCTTTTAAAAGAAGATAGTGGGAGCAAAACTAAACTTGTGGAAGTTCAAGATGCTCAAATAGATACAGATCAACAGCCTAAACCTAAGACTGTTGTTCATAATGATGAATAATAGTTCATCCTTCTGACGCATAAGAACTTATTAGGTAAAGTAGGATACATCATGTTCCAGAGAGATATAGATTTCTCATAAGTGAACATAATGACATATTGGTCATAGAAGATGATGAGCCTACTACCTATGTAGAAGTTCTGAAGAGTTTAGAATTTGACAAATGGCTTTAAGCCATAAAATCTGAAATGGACTCCATGTATGAAAACCAAGTATGGACTTTGGTTGACCTACCCGAAAGGAGAAAACCTATAGGGTACAAATGGGTTTTCAAGAAGAAAACAAACATGGAGGGTAATGTAGTTTCCTATAAAGCTAGGCTTGCAGCTAAAGATTATCGTTAAAAACAAAGAGTTTACTATGACCAAACATTCAACCCAGTAACCATGCTTAAATTTATTAGGATACTCCTGGCCATTTCTGCTCATTATGATTATGAGATATGATAAATGGATGTGAAAATAATTTCCTTAATAGAAACCTAACTAAGGATGTGTACATGACATAACCAGGTGGTTTCATATCCAAAGATGGGAAAAAGGTATGCAAGCTTCAAAAATCCATTTATGGATTGAAGTAAGCATCTAGGAGTTGGAATATTCGATTTAATGAGATAATCAAAGAGTTTAGGTTCTTACAAATTTTGAATAAACCTTGTGTGTATAAGAAAGTTAGTAAGAGTGCAATCGTATTCCTTGTATTGAATGTAGATGACATACAACTAATAGGACACGATGTCTAAGCTTTACAATCAATCAAGATTTGGTTGTCCAAGAATTTCTCCATGAAAGACCTTAGAGAAGCAACTTATATTTTAGGGATAAGAATTTATAGAGATAGATCAAAGAAGTTTCTTGGTCTTTATCAGTCTACAAATATAAACAAGATGCTAAAAAGGTTTAGCATGGAGCAGTCCAAGAGAGGTTATCTTCCTATAATGCATGGATTACACTCTCAAAATCTATGTGTCCAAAGACACAAGATGAGAGGACTTGTATAAATTTAATCCTTATGCTTTGACTATGGGATCAATCATGTATATTATGTTATGTATGAGACTCGATGTATCACATGTTATAAGTGTTATAAGAAGATATCAGTCGAATCCTGGTGAGGGTTATTGGGTGGCTATAAAAAATATCCTTAAGTACTTAAGAAGAATAAAGTATGTATTCTAGGTATATGGAGAAGGAGATCTTGTTGTGAGCGGGTATATAGATGCCAATTTCCAATTTGATAGGGATGACTATAGATCCCAATAAAGATATATTTTCTAACTGAATGGTGGAGCAGATAGTTAGAAGAGTTCTAAGTAAGTGACAGCTGTAAATTCAACAACTGAAGTAGAGTACATTGTCATTTTAGAAGCAACAAAGGAAGCATTTTGGATGAAGAAGTTCATCATAGAAATTGGAGTAGTTCCTACCATTGTTAACCTAGTAAAGTTGTATTGTGACACCAATGGTGCCATAGTACAAGCATTGGAATTAAGGTCTTATTAGAAACCTAAACATGTACTCAAGCGATACCATTTGATTAGAGAAATCATTGGTAGAAATGATGTCAAGATAGAGAAAGTGCCCACTGATTAGAATATTGTTGATCCTTTTATTAAGATGATTCCTCAGAAGAGATATGATTCTCATGTACTTACGTATGGTATTAGATACAAAGGCAATTGGGTTTAGTGTAAGTGAGAGGTTGTTAGAGAAATACTTTAAAGGTAATTACCTTTAGCACTTATTGTACAAATCTTTATGATTAATAAAAGGCATTTTTGGTAATTTGATGTTCATTTTCTTTATGAATTGATAATGATCTTAAATCAAATTAATGAAGTCCTTGATAAATTACATAGCATGAAGGAAATTATAATGAGATCATTATAATGAGATTCCTATCATATGTAGTTATATTAGTGTCTATATTATCCATGGTCATAAGATTAATGAGATGGGACATTATTAATCTAAATAGACTAGCATATGTTATACTCCTTTATTGGATTAAATAGTGGATGTCATAAGCTGTAAGCATGAGTAGTTTAGAGATAACATATGGAAGCTTACTAATAGTAGTAAGTTTGTTAGATGACCTAACATGAGACAATCATATGGATAATCTATTTTAGGGTTAATGATAGTCTCATCTTAACAATGGTGCAAATATCCTAAGAATTTAAGTGCTCCAAGATATCTTAGATACTGATTATGTACTTTGACTCCATTCCTTATAGTCTCTCAAAGGTTGCTTATAGGGTGGTGAAAGAGTACATCTTAAGATATTTGAAGTTAATTGAGTAGCCAATAAAGGATTCACCACTCCTAATAGAGGGAAATGATACCCATGACCCTTATCAAGGTCATTACTTGGGAATCTTTTGCTAGAGTAGAAATCTCATGATAATAGTCTTCATTAACATATCTAATTCAGTAATGAACCTTGGGGATAAGAACTAACATCACTTAAACTAGATGTGATATAGTTAGTCTAGTGGGAATTGACATTTTAACCATGCTTTGAACCAAGTAGGGTATAGATTGTGAAGGGTTCATAGTCAAACCACTAACTTTTCGGCCAATTGGGGGTCCTGATATGTTGCTAGATACTGCTTATGACTCGCTTGAATCAAGTGGTCAATATAATTGAGAACCTAATGGTTCACACGCATTAGAGATGCAAAGAACAAGAAATATGGGTTTCAATAGTGATCCAAGATATGAGAGAATGTTTTTGGATTATATTGCGATATGATTGTGATAAGAAACATTGCAAAGGAATGAAAGAAAACAAGTGTTACATAGTTGCTAGCCTGGAAAATTTCCAAATTTCTAGCAAATGTTTCAAGCGAATTAAGTGAAATTCATGGCCATTATTCCTTGATTCATAATGGGGCTTAAAGGAGGCCAAAATTTGTCCAAAGATCACTCATTTTGTGAATAGTATTGTAAGGAAACAAGTGAGAAATGTCAAGAGTTTATCTTAAGCACACTTATTCTCTAAACTATTCTCTCAAGAACATATATCAAAGATAGTACTTTGTGTGTGCTCTAAAAATTCTTACTAAGAGGTTTCAGGCTTTACTCTTTGTTTGGATATCATTGGAGACATCCTCCTTTTGTCATTGTGGTTTACAACAACTCAAAGAGGTGAAGATAATGAAGAACAAAGGAGTTTGTAAGGTACACATCTTAAGTTCATATTTTTTTACTACATCTAATGACATATGTTTGATTCTGTATTTTCTAAGTTTTGTTTTATTTTTTGCTGCGTATTTTCTTATATCTGATGTATAATCGAAACCTAACACCCAAATTGGCAATAATCTCATCAATTAATTTGATCATCATCCATATTTCACATATAAGTATGTATGTCATGACAAAATGAGTAAATTACCAATTTACCTATATCTTTCACATTAAGTACCATTATGTCCCTAACTATGCTTAGATGCATTTAATTCTTTATGTTTACTTCTTAATACACCCTAGATATGTTATAATACTTTTAGGTTATATGTTGGAATCTTACATTTCTCTCCTCTTCAAAAAGAATTTTTCCTTGAAATTTATACTTGTATTGAATAGCTGCGAATACTGAGTTCTCATCATTGATTCGGGTTCCCAAGTTGCTGTTTTAATGCCATAACGTTTCCAAAGCACCTTTACAAGAGGAATTTCTTATTCCTTAACTGTCTCACTTCTCTAGCCATGATTTCCTTTATCTCTTCATCATATAAGAAGTCTAGATGGATCTTTATCTCTTGTACCAATAACACATGTGAATCATCCGATCAATATTTATATAGCATTAAGACATAAAATACAACATGCAACTTGGATAGTTCTATGGGAAAAGCCAACCTATATGCCACTAATCCAATCTTTTCAAGGATTTCATATAAACCTATAAATCTTAAACTAAGCTTTCCCTTTTTTCTCGAATCTTAACACCTTTCTCCAGGGCTAAAATTTCAACAAAACTTTTTTCACCTACTACATATTCAATATCTTTCCTCTTTAAATCAGCATAAAATTTTTGTCTATCACATGTAGTCTTCAATCTTTGTTGAATAACCCTCACTTTCTCTTTTGCTTCTTTGACTATGTTAGTCCCAATCATCTTGTTCTCAGCCAATTACGTCCAACAAATCGAGGTTCTACATTTTCTGCCATATAATGCTTCATATAGTGACATGTTCATATTAGACTGATAACTATTATTGTAGGAAAATTCCATCAAAGGAATTTACCTATCCTGACTGCCTAGAAATTCTATAACATATTCTCTAGGGATGTCTTCCAACACTTATATAACTCTCTCAAATTGCCCATCCGTTTATAAGTGAAAGGTTGTGCTGAAGCTTAGCTGAGTACCCAAAGTTGCTTGTAAATTTTTTCAAAATCTTGATGTAAGTCGTGGGCCTCAGTTAAAAATAATTAACAATCGAAATCCATATAGTAGAACAATCTCATTCATACATAATTCAGCTAACTGATCCATAGAATAATGAAGTCGAAATAGTATAAAGCGAGCTGATTTGGTGACTTGTCCATTATAACTAATACCGTGTCATGCTATCTCTGTGTGAGGGTTAAGCCTCTAACAAAATCCATATTGGTATTATCCCATTTCTAATGTGGAATTGGAATGGGATTTAATAGGCCAGATAGGACTTGATGTTTTGCTTTTATCTATTGACAAGTGAAACACTTAGACATATAGTCCATTACAATACGTTTCATTCCTGACCACCAGTAATGTTGTTTCAGGTCCTAGTACATCTTATTACCCCAAGGATGCATGGTGAACACAATATTATGGGCTTTATGTAATGAATTATTCAAGTCCATTACTTTTGGTACATATAGTCTCCTTTTACGAAGCGTCGATAATAACTAGGTAAGCCAAGAAAACTTCTAAGTTCTATTACATTTTGAGGTGGCTTCGAATTAATAATCACATCAATTTTACTGGGATCCACCTTGATACCTTCTAAAGAGGATATATGCTTGAGGAAAGAAACTTCCCTTATCTAACCATCACATTTGATCAATTTGGCAAATAACTACTTCTCTCCTAAATTCTATAGCTCAATTCTCAAATTCATAGCATATTCCTCTTCATTCCTCAAATAGACTAATGTATCATCTATGAACACCATAAAAAAAATTGGTCTAAGTAGGGTTGAAACACCCTATTCATTAAATTCATGAAAGCAAACGATCCATTGGTTAGCTTAAAAGGTATCACTAAGAACTCATAGTAGCCATATCAGGTCCTAAATGCAATCTGTGGAACATCTACATCTTTTACGCAAAGCTAGGAATAACTTAACTGCAAATCAACCCTGGAGAAAACTCCTGCACTTTTCAACTTATCAAACAAATCTTCTATTCTGAGCAATGGATTCTTATTCTTTACAGTCACCTTATTTAATTGTCTATAGCTTATATGCATTCATAGGGTGCCATCCTTCTTTTCAACAAAAAAGACTGGCACTCCCTATAGTGACATATTGGGCTAGATAAAACCCTTGTATAAAAGCTCATGTAACTGAATCTTTAATATCTTTTAAATATTTAGGAGCCACTCTATAAGGTTCCCTTGAAATAGGAGCAATAATAGGTATAGTTTTAATAGACAATTACACCTCCCTCTCGGATGGAAAACTTGGTAACTCGTCTGGAAACACGTAAGGAAACTCATTTACTACTGTATGCCTTATAAGTTCACCGTCTCCCTTTTTAAATCAAGTACAAAAGCTAAATATATCTCACAACCTTTTCAAAAAAGTCATCTTACTTATATGGCTGATATTACATTAGTCAAATGCACTACTATTTCTAAACCATCAAAATATTTGAGAATAACTATTTTTAACTCGCAATCAACTATAGCTTGGTGTTTAGACAACCAATCAATGCCTAAGATCAAGTTAAATTCACGGAAGGGTAGCTCTATCTGATTAGCAATAGACTGTTTCCTATGTATCATAATAGTAAAGTTTTTATATACTCTATTCCTCATTATCCTTCATAGCATATGTGCTAGACTAGCTATTGCCACAGGACAATCAAAAGACTCAGATACTGTGCTTAGAGTAGCCTTAGGTTGGCTTGGTCCTCCTCTTTCTTTAACTTATCCTTTAGAAGCAATGGGGGCATTGGATGGCCCTTTGCTACTTTGATGTGCTTTACTCTGTCCCGAGCCTTATAGACAATTAGCCATCAGATAATCAGTACCTTTATATTTAAAATAAGCCCTAAATTAACCACCTGCCCCAATGTTTTCTAGTAAAGTGTGGGCACTCTGGTGGTCTATCTCCTTATCTAGCTGAAGAGTCTCTACAAGTATTAAATGTTGTGAGCTGCCCCTAATGTTTTTCTCAGGTGGATAGGCTATAGATTGACTATACTAAGGATGTACCCTGTGAGTCTTAGGTCTTTTTTGGCTGAAGCTGAGCCACCTCTATAAAAACTCCTCCTTTATACCCTTTCTCTCTTGGCTATCTCTTGCTTCTCTACTTTGATAGCTACTTTAAGTAGCTGATAATAGCTCGCCTATTGTAGAGAAGTTACTACCACTATATACTCTTTGATGGAATCATTCAACCCATCCTCAAATTGTCAACATTGGAATGATTCCACCAAAGAGTACTTAGTGGTATTAACTTCTCTACAACAGGTGAGCTACTATCAGAAGCTTGAAATAGCTATCAAAGTAGAGAAGCAAGAGATAGCAAAAAGAGAAAAGGCATAACGGAGGCTTAAGAGGACCTAAAACTGATTGATCCCTCCCTACCACACTATCAACTGACTCCTCATCAACTTCATGAGATTTTACTATCTCTATTATCTATAAGAAAATAGGGACATCTGTATTAGGCCTACATAAAAACTAAACCAGATATATAGATGATTTGTTAGACTCTTATTAGTTAGAATCACATAAATCATGGGCTCTGATACCATAAAATGTAATACCCCCTATATGGAACCTAAAACCACTCACAGTATGACCAAGGCCAACCGTTAGTAGTAACACTTAGTATGGAAATACTTAGTTTTGATGATCACTCACAGTAGTCATTCACTAAACACACACGTTTATAAATATCAAAAAATGTATAAATAGTGATGGCATAAATAATTAAGGTACATAATGTAAATATTGTATTATTCATATATCGTAAATTCACATTTATAAGCTAAACATTGATATTCAATGCTCATTAATACAAATTATAAATACAACAATCAATCATTATAAATTATCAATACAATTAGTACAAATTATTTATATTGTCATAATATATTTCTTATTTATAACTATTTAATTTACTTTATGTGTTAGGTCTGCACATTTTTATGAGTGTACATAATAGGAACTGTAGATATCGAACTAAGATACCTGAAGACATCAAACTATAAAGACACTATAGTCTCAAAATAAAGGCACCATTATTGTCAAACTATAGTAGTTGCACTTTAACCCTATAGGCATGCCATCTATCCATCACCAAGACATTTAAGTAGGCATTATAATATTTCCTTTTAACAATTTACCAATTTCTTAATTTATATATTGACAAACCATATGATATTCATTTGCAATCATAAAATTTATATTTGAGTTCATATATGCAATTCATAACTTGTATAACGTTATCAAAATCATACTTGCCTAATCATACTATACATAAATAAGCAATAAATATGCACATAAATCATCTATATATAGGTAAATTTCCTTTAACATACATTAGAATCAATCTTAAATTTCAATGTTTAATAACCTAATTCACACATGATGTGTCATATTTCATTTATTTATAGGTGCTTGAAAAGTTTCATAAACATCTATAAAGGTTAAGATATGATTTGGGAAAATTTGGAAATAAGAACAAACTCAAAATAGTGCAATTTCCTTCCCGTTGTGTCCCCTACCTAGAATTCATACCTCCATTTGTTCAAAAATTTTCACATATCAAACATTCAAAATAATTTTTTTATTATTCTATACATTTATTTCCATATGTACCTAATTTCCAAACCATAAATAGTCAAACCATTTTGACATCTAAATCATAAGATATGCACCTAGCATCATAAGTTGCTCCAAAATAGGGGTAGTATCAGGTCACCATTTTCAATCTAAGTTCCAATATCATTTGGACAAAATTAGGCCATGGTATATTCTTGAGATGTTTATTGCACAATTGGAATCACCCAATTTAGAGGTTTGTAGGTTGAGTTATAGCCAAAACATAGGGCTAGTTTAAATGAACCTAAGATAGAATTCCACTAAAAATACTCTCTTTCCATATTCATCCAATTCTATGAAAAGTAACACCAATACACTATTCAAGAAACCATTACATGTCCAAGTGAATATTTTTATCCATTCAAACATACATAAATATAAATTAAACTAAGTGTAAATCTAAACCTTAAAATCAGATAAGTAGCTTTTCTAGTACTTTTTCTTTTGTTCTCCTTCAGTTTTGCTTGATTCAACAACAAGAAATACCACAAATACATATCTCAATCCCAATTCCCACCTTATAATTTTAGCTTTTCGTAAAGAAAGTAAGAAAAGATAAAGCAGAAAAGAAAATCACTAACTTTTACCTTGATTTCCACCTATGATTAGCGTGATTCCTTAAATGCAAAATGGTGTGATGAAGAAGATGAAATGGAGAGAAAATGAGATGAGGAAAATTTGGCATTCAAAACCCTAATCGTACATCCCTCTCTCCTCTCTTACATGCTCATTTCATGACATACATGCTTCAATGTTATTGGACACACATGCTTTAATCCTATTGGTCACATATGCTTTAATCCAATTGATCACAAATTCCTTAATCCAATTGGTCCATGTATTGGCTTTAGGAAAAATTGCATATTTGGTCCTTGTTCTTCCTTTAATTACCACATTGGTATATAATCTCATCAATTAATTTCTTTCTCATCCATATTTCATGTTTAAGTTTAGATGTCCATAACAAAATGGAAAATTACCAATTTCCCCATATCTTTTATATTAAGTACCATTATGTCCCTTATCATGCTTAGACACACTTAATTCTTCATGTTCACTTCTTAATGCACCCTAGAAATGCTATAATACTTCTAGGGTTATGTTGGCGCTTTACATGGTATAAGTCTCAAATTCGAAGAATTAATCAAGAAAAAAGGTTCAGAACTTCTTATAATAGGATGGGGATGGAAAACTATATAGAGATAGGTATTGTTAGAGAAGTGCTCTAAAGGAAATCACCTTTAGCACTTATTGTACAAATCTTTTTATTAATAAAAAGGTTTTTTTGTTAATTTGATTTTTATGATTTTTATGAATTGATAATGATCTTAAATCAAATTAATGAAGTCCTTAATACATTACATAGCATGAAGAAAATCATAGTGAGACCATGATAATGAGATTCCTATCATGTTTAGTTATGTTAGTATCTAAATTATCCCTAGTTGAAGGATTAATGAGACGGGAAATTATTAATTTGGACAGATTACCACATGTTGTACTCCTTAATTAGATCAAGTAGTGGATCTTATAAGTTGTAAACATTAGTTATTTAGAGTTAACATATGGATGCTTATTAAGAGTAGTAAGTACATTGGATGACCTACCTTAATATAATCATATGGATAAATCTATTCTAGTGTCAATGATAGTCTCATCATAGCAATGGTGCAAATATCTTTGGACTTGAGGTGCTCAAAGATATCTTGGATAATAATCTTGTACTTTGACTCCATTCCTCCTTGCCTCTTAGAGGTTGCTCATAGGGTGGTGGTTAGGTACAACTTAAGGTATTTGAAGGCAATTGAGTAGTCAATAAATGATTCACCACTCCTGATAGAAGGAGATGATAACTATGGCCTCTTATCGGGGTCACTACTTAGGAATCTCTGAGCAAAGTGGAAATGTATTGAAGGTAATCTTCGATGACATATCCAATTGAGTAATGAGCCTCAGGGAAAAAAACTAACATCACTTAGGCTAGATGTAACGTAGTCAGTCTAGTAGGAGTTGAAACCTTAACCATATTCTGAACCAAATGTTGTATAGATGGTGAAAAGATGAGTTGCATAGCAACATTGTCTATGGAAGGATTCATAGTCAAACCATTGACTTTCTAATCAATTAAAGGTCATGATGTGTTACTAGATACCGCTCATAACTTGCTTGAATTAAGTGTTAATTCAAGTGGCCAATATAACTAGGAACCTAATGGGTCACACACATTGAAGATGCAAAGAATGATTTAAATTGTTTTGGGTAGGGATCTAAGATATGAGAGATGAATGACTAAGCTACACAAGTGAGGTAGTTCAGGGTTGAATCATATGACACATGTCAATCCTGCTTATTAGGTAAGATGTCAAAATTATCCTTTAATAAGTAAGATGAAAAAAGCCATTCAATTCCCACTAACTCTCCATTGATGTTAGGGGTTAGAGAAAGGCCAAAGGGTGTAAGAATTATCAATTTTCATGTAAGTGTTCTGTGAAAATAAGAGGCTTTTTGGTGAAGTGTTCACCATCTTCTCTCACTCTTTATAAACACTCTCTTAAAGAATACATCACAAAGCTAGCAGTTTGTGTGTGTTCTAGCCATTCTTCCTAAAAGGTTTTAGGCTTCAATCTTTACATAGATATCATTAGAGACGTCCTCCTTTGGTCATTGTGGTTTATGATAACTCGAAGAGGTGAAGAAAATGAAGAACTAAAGTGATTGTAAGGTACACATCTTAAATTCATATTTTGCTAAAGTTACATCTAATGGCATTTGAAAGTTTTCGGCTTTTGTTTTATATTTTCGCTACTATTTTCTATTTTTGATGCATATGATGTAAGATTAAAACCCAACAATTGTGGACCTTAGTTAAAAAGGTGCAATTTAATGTATTATGATGGTAAAAGATATATCAAGGCATTTATTTGATTATGTAAGAAATTGTAAGAGGTCTTTTAGGAATTTTCATGTCTATTACTACTTCAAAGTCTATTTTTAGTATTAGAGGTTGAATAGTTGGTCCTTTTTTAACCAAGGAAGGTATCTTAAAGGGGATGCTTACCCTGTTTTATTAATAATAAAAGATTTTTTTACATGTATGAGTGGGATATAATACTTACCTCAAAAGTTGAAATTATAATGACACGAACATTAACAATTGCATATAAGAAATTAAAGGATGAAAAATAAAATAATAACATTCATTTAAATCTAAGCTTAATGTAATTTGTAAAACTAGCAAAACCATATTATGTAAGGAAAATTTTGTTTGTCTAAATCAGAAAGTCCCTTAATATGTTGAGGTAAGTGATCAATATTGATAAATTCCATCGACATTCCTGTTGAGCTTGCTACTCACACGAGAGCATCGAGAACGGAATTGATTTCACTATAGACATGTGTGAAGTTAAATTAAAAAATTTGTAGAGATGTAGAAATGGTTGTCATAAGATCTTTATATGTGTTCATCCTAATACTATAGAGGACCTTATGTGTGCCCAAAGTTAGTTAGGTTATGAAGATATTCAAGGTAAACTTTATTATTATGATATTTTAGTTTGTTTACCTTAATAATTTTAACAATCACATATTATATTATCTTATATTATCTATTTTATATTAACAGAAGTATAGAGGCATTCTTCTGATTGAAAGCTTCTTCAAACAAATGTTTATTAAAGAAGATATATTTATTTATTAATTATCATATATTGAATATTCATGTAATAAGGTTGTTGTTTAAATATTAGGTATAGTTTTATTGTAATGTTCATATATGTAGATGAAGTAGTGCAAACTATTGATGATCTTAATTATAATAATTAGCTAGCCCCTTTCCTCTATTGTTGGTTTGTTTTTTTAATCTTTACTTCTCAATTTACTATTTTTTTCGTATGATTGCTTTGGTAATAATTGAAGATGTAAATCTTTGCATCTATGGCTTTATACAGGTTAATAAAGAAAACTCCATGTCTATGTTTCTACTTATTCACTCAACTTTAATCACTTGCTTCAATTGATTTTCCTTTGTTTCTTTTTTCATTTTGTTAATAGCACTATAATACTCTTTTGATTTGATAATAATAGGATTTTAATAATAGCACTCTGATACTCGTAGAATTTCGAATTGATATTTTTCTTTTATGTTTTGAATGGACTAAGCATGAGGATTGAATATTTTTGTTATAAAGCACCAAAGGGAAAGGCTACGTATTTAATTCTCGATTTAATGCTATGGATTGTTGATAGAAATAATAAGCCATTTTGAATTTTTATAATTTTAAAATTGATATTTTTCTTTTTTGTTTCCATTTTCATCCATCTTTTTCTTATATTAGAATTAATAATAAGCCTTTCCATAAGGATACATAGAAGGATTTCAAAATTTAAATAAATTCATTTTCTTCAAAAAAGAAGTATTAATATTCAAAATTAAGGAATCAAAAATATGGAAATAAGAGTGCGAAAATTTTGACTTGATATATAGATGGGGATGAATTATAGTAATTTGTGTAGTTTCTTCACACAACAGAGAAAGAAATGGAGCCCTACTCAAGTAAAAAATCACTCTTCATTCAATTCTTTAATAATCAATGCATAAAAGCCAATCCTATAACTCGATAAAAACCCAACTTTGCACAAATTCACCGACCTTTAGTGAATAAGCATCATTTCGAGTTCTTCATTGCTTTAGAACTTTGTAAAAGACCCATATAAGTTGGTCTTATTCCTTATTTGTTTTTCTTTAATGAGTTATATCTTCACTTAATAATTGTTTATGTGTTACAAAATAAAGAATTGAATCAATTTAAATGACCAAAATAATAATAAAAATATTCTTAATTTTATTAACCATTTCTTTATCTTTATTATATTTTTGTAATCATATTTGAATTTGTGTAATATAGACCATAACTTTTCTTAGCCTTGAAATAAAATGATTTTACTTAAAGAAGTTAAACAATTAAAGCTATTTATACAGTAGATAATTCTAATATGAATGATAAAAAAAATATAGTATCATTTCTATAGAGTGTGCATTACCCCTTATTAGAAATTTATATGGTTTTTAATATTAACAGATAGCCATTTCGTTTGAAACAAATTTACAATGAATATATAAATAAAAGCTTAGTATTAATTATTTTATATTGAGATCGTCAAGTGCAAAATGAAAAATTCTAATTTGTTATAAAATAAAATTTTAAACAATCATTTTCTTTTAACTAATATATTTACTAATTTATATAATTTTTATTACATATTACAAATTTATATGGACAACTTCATTAGTATATCTAAAAAACTTTCCATATTAATTATAAATCATTGAAAAAAAGTCATAGTCACATTATATTTAGCTTCAAATTTTTGAATTTTGGATAAAATATTTTATTAATTTTTTAATTAAAGGAAATAATTTAAATTTTTTAAGAAAGAAAATCATGCAAGCTCGACCTTCAAGCCGATGTAAACCTGCTTGAACCTCATGATGGGCCTAATCCCTCACGAATTTTTTCTTACTAAAGAGCCCTCATGGGTTAAATGGTTATGTAGGTACTAACTTGAGAATGACAATTTATGGAGATTTAAGCTAGAGAAGAGACATCTTAAACTTTGCTTTAGATTTTTAGGTTAAGAGACTGCTTACATAATGAGATTAAAATTAGAATAGGAAAAGGTAATGAACCTAGACCCTTTTTAAATGACCTAATTATCAACATTTCATACTTATATAAATTGAGAGAGCTAAGGCGAAAGTTCATGTTAGAGGAGATGAGCGGATTACTAAAACATGAATATACTCAAATTTTATAGCTAGTATCCTATTCTATAGCCCTTGTATCTCTATAAATGATAAAATCATTTGGTGCAAACATTACTCTGATGCCTTTATAAATATATCCTCTAAAGATCTTTTAAGAACTTTTACCCCTAAGGTTAGATGGTTATGACTAGTGTGGTTTGAGTAAGCTTCTCCAAAAGTGTCCTATACTCTTGGCTTGGCTTAAAAACAAACATAGTATAATTGATAAAATTAGAAGCTCCAACATCCTCAATCTTATTTATAAACTTTGTATTCATCAAAATGAAATCCATCAATCATCTCTTCTTCGCTTGTTTATGGTCAAATGCATTTTAGAACATATAACATAATTACAATCATTTTTACCAAATCACTAGTTAGGAGGAGATAAGCCAATAAGTCAACTCACTAAACCAATTTTTATGTGGGGATTATATATTGTTTAAATACCATTTCGATTACACCATATACTCATTTTAGAGATAAATGATTGTGAGATTACTTAAGAGCCAGTAGCATGAAACATAAGTAGCTATTAAAAGGAACCTACCCTAGATTAGAGAGATTGCATATCTAGATGTGACTCTCTATAATTTTCACCTAAATTGTGTAAAAGATGGAATATTTTATTTTTAAAAGTTAAAAGACTATTATGCTCTAATGGTTTATTAATGGCTCTAATTTTTGGATTCTTTTGTGCAAAATTAGAAGTTGATGTCCAATTTCCATTACTTGCTCAAATTGAGCTTATTGAAGTGAAACTCTAGCTCTAGGAATTCCTAGAGGCTATGTATAGAAAGATAAGCCTACGATAAGCTCAAGTTTAAAATGTAAATTTATCTAAAATTAACTCAACTAGCCCTAGCTCTAACTATTGGTGTTGGCATCATCATAATTATAATTGTGAATTTTTACCATTATTTATCTTCATACCTAATTAGGAAATATACTTTTAGTTTTTATTCATTAGCTCCTTAATTTCCAATTCAATGATATTAGCATTTCTCAAAAGGACCATCATTAGTCCTTATATCTTTGACATGTGTAGGGCTTTGCTTATTTTGCTTTTGCATATCTAATATATTTTTAAATTTCTAAAAAAAGAAGAAGCCAAATTATGTTGTAGTCGATACTTGTTATGTGTAATTTTTTTTACTTAGGTAATAAATTGGAGATTATATAATGGATCTTATTAAAATGCCCATTAGATGTGAAAATACTAATGTCATTAACCTTATAAATAACCTTATTCAACATTTTAGATCCATGAATATGGAAATCAACTATCATTTCATCAAATATCAATTGTAAAATGTAGCTATCAATTATTGAAACAATATATAAATTGATTATATGTTCACTAGAACATTATGTCAGGTTTTTTAAACAATTTAAAAGTAATTATGCATTTTTAAACTTATTTTATATTTTGTATGTTTATAAATGCTTAATCATTTAAAAATCATTTGATTCAATTTATTATTATTTAAATTCAATATAGAATTTTCCTACTAAAGATTTTATGTTATATAATGTGCACATTTATCTAACCCATAGGTTCGGCAATTGAAGGTTGGACAAGAAATTTACATAAAGCTTCATAAACTTTTGGCAATCTCTTTAGTTAGGCATCGACCTAGCCATTGATAATTATAGGTTGCATTATGTTTTAGTTGGTAATTTAGTATGTTTTTAGTTGTTAATTAAATGATTTGTGTATGTTTATATTTAGAATTATGTTAGTGTGACTATTGTTTGTGTTTTTAAGTGATATATGGTTTAGAGCATATCATCAGGCTTTGATTTGGTATGTTTAAGATGCTTTTATGAGTTTGTTAATGCTTGAGACCAGGTAAAGAAGACCATAAAATAGTTGGAGAAAGCACGGAGAAGGAGCCAAGGCTATAATCGTGACAGAAGCAACTAACATAGGCCATGATTATGACTCGTTAGCCACGATTGTGACAAAAGCCAAACAAGACTAGGCCATGATCATAACGCACTAGCCACAATCATGACAAAAGCCAAATTTCAAGTGCCACGATCGTGAATTATTGGCCATAATCGTGGCAGACGTGATAACAACCAAGGGGACTACTTCCGAACTCAAATTTTTTAAAGTTATTTCAGACAATTGGGTCTATGTAAAACCTAGTTTTTACCCTAAATGGAAAAAAAACATGTAAAAAGGAAAAGAAAGAAGCCCTAAATATAGCCTTCATTTGCTACCTTAGGAAAGAACACAAGGAAGAGAGAAGAAGGAGAGAAAGAAACAGGAGCATTTCCATCTACTGTCCAACCAGTCAAACCTAGCCATTTCAAGTCATTTTGTATTTTCTCTTATTTATTTACTTCATCTTGACGTATGACTTGGGTTTGAGAATGTTCAACATGTTATTATTGATGTTCTAATTTCATTTTGAGATTGAATCATGAATCATGTTGAGGCCTATTTGCTTGTGATGTTAATTAAATTGTTTGGGTATTGTGATATTTGTGTTTTCATATACGTCGTCGAGAAAGTGAGTCAATGGTAATCTAATTAGGTTAGGTAATGATAGTTAACAACCTAATAAGTTATGCAATTATAATATCGATAATCATACGAAGAGAGATCTTGTGTAAGGACCTTATTTTTTATTAGATTGCTTAAGAACTAATTAGAAAGTGGGCTATTTTTGTTAATAGAGAGATTGCAAAATCGAAATTTCAGAATGAATTAGGTATTATTAATTAAGGTTCATTAATTAGATCTTGAGAGAGAGTAATCAACCTTTCAAAATTCTAAGACCAATACAAATTACATCGAAAGTCATTAAGGTAGAAAATTGATGATATGTAAATCCCACATTCTTATAATTCTTTGATCTTATCTTGTTGTAATATCCCAATTGTTAAGTGGTTGTGCTCCATTTTGATTTACTTGTGTTAATTTTGGAATTTTATTTTCATTCAAGCCATATGTGATCGTTTAATTTTCTAGTTATTATGCATTTGTAGAACATTGAGGGTTTTATAATTGTAAAACATGCTCAACAACCATATACTAAAACTTTATTTCATTTACTTTTGCTATGTTCTTTTATATTTTTTAGGCATTTCTACTCCCACGGTGAGTGTGAATTCTTTAGATATTGTCACCTTCTTCAATAAGACTTAAGCCACAACAAATGGTCCAAAAGATCCCAAAAACCTTATACAAGTGGATTTCCTCTACACCCAATCTCACATTAATCTTTTTGAATTTTGGTAAACCCTAACACTTACTAATTTGAAGATTCTTATAAATTTATGAATTTCATGAAATTTTGTATTAATTGAAATTGATTTCGTAATTTATAATTTTTTTATGCTTTCAAATTTATTAAAAATTTTCATGTCCTCAAAGTTGAATTTTATTTGATTTAATTGGAAGTATTTCTAAGGTTTATAAATTCCCAAATGCATCTTTTGATGTTTAATTTTGTTTAAATTTAGATTTTGGGCATTTTCCTAATTAAGAATTAGCAATTTTCCAAATTATGGACTATTATGAATATTTTTAAAATTGATGGTTTGTTAATGCAACTAAGTTCATTTTTGAATTTTTTATAAAATAAATTTCCTAATATTCTCAATTTATTCTCAAACTCAAAATTTTTTGTTTAAGCACAATGTTAATCTAGAAATTTTCTCAATTATATTGTTCTTTTGGTCAAATTGTACCTAGTTAGCTATTGATTATTAAATTGAAGGTTAAATTGATCTTCATATGATTAATTTCACTTAATTTGCTTGAATTATTTGATCAATTTGCTTTTTTATTCAATTTTTATAACTCATGAAATTTGTAAACATCTTTTAAAACTACGATCGATTATGGTTTAGGGTTATTAGAGTTGGTATTTTAGAGTATTATTAGAGTTCTTTGATTTTTTGTGTGCTACTTTGGACCACTAATCCCTTCTTCACTCTTACTCTTACAGGGTGTTTAGTTCACCTGCTGGAATAGATAAAGAATGGAATGATTATTCTTAAGAATAAAATAGATGAGAAATAGAATGAAATATGTATTACATAGTTTGGTTTATTCCTAAGATTTTCTAATGATGATGTACGTCAATGTTTGGTTTCAAAACATAAATTTGAGATGACAAAGGAATAACTAACAAAAAGATCAAAATATTCGTTATAGTCTCCACTGTTATTATTATTATTATTATTATTAATAGTAGTAGTAGTAGTAGTAATAGTAGTAGTAGTAGTAGTAGTAGTAGTAGCAGTAGTAGTAGTAGTAGCAGTAGTAGTAGTAGCAGTAGTAGTAGTAGCAGCAGTAGTAGTAGTAGTAGTAGGGAGAAAGATTGTCTTTACCTATTCCATGTTTCACGAAATAGGTAAAGATAGGGTGGAGGTATCTTTACCTATTCCTGAAAGTATAGGAATAACTAAACTTGGGATTAGTTATTCTGTATGTTATTTTTTAAACAAACAAAAGAATAACTATCCATTAGGAATACATCAGTAATAGAACAACTATTCCAATCAACCAAACATGCCATTAGAAGTTTAACATCATTTAATCCTTTCACTATGGATAGAACAAAAGATAACAATAACTCTTCTTATTTTGAGATCGTCAAGAAGCATAGGCCTAGGATCTAAGAATGAGAAGTTAGTTGAGATTCAATCTTATATAATAAGGTCCTCTACTACTTGTCCTTTTTCACCTCCTCCATCTTTAACTAGAGATCACCCTTACTTTAGCATCGAATCATCAAAGTTTTAGGATTACAAGTTTATATCTCTCCATGTCAATAAGGTCATTTATGTAGATTCCTTATAATATTTCAAACAAATTAACTTGATTTGGTACATAATCAATTAGGGTTAGAAGGTTATTTTGTATAGGACATATAGGGTAAGCGAATGTCCATATATTATATTTCAATTTGATGGATAATATAAAGAAACTCATAGAGATATTATCTTATATCCATGATATTAAGAATATGCTCACTATGTATATTCTTGATGACACTTGATAATTTCATACCCTTGAACAATTTGTTAAGTATAACTACTTAATGCTTTCCATAGGATGGACCATTTTTATCTTTAATTATTTTTGGGACATTCTTAGGTATCCTTTTATCTTTTCTTTTCATATGCCATTCCTCAAGCTTAAAGGCTATAGGAATTTTTTAACTGTGGAAAAATTCTATCATCACCTTATGAAAATCAATCATCTATCCTCAACTAATCATAAGATTTATAAGGTTTAATGTTTATGATTCTTGTCCACCATCATTATGGGTTTATGAATAAACTTGGGAAACTTCATTTTATACAAGATATTTCATTTCATTTGAGTTAATAAAAGTATTAATTTTAAGACTCATCTTTAAGCATTCTACATTCCTTATTACATAGGATGAGTTTTAATTTATTTCTCCTTTGATACTTACCCTCTTAAACTTATGGCATACAAGATGTTTGATGACTGAATGAATAAGCCTAAATAGTGATGAATACTAGTAACTGCAAATGGCAATGAGGCTAATCTATAAATTAGGAGGATTTATAACCTATGCTAACACAAAGTCATATTGTGTAAATGTGTCGATGGCTAGGACTTAACAAAATCAATTTAGCTTTAAACATAGTCTATTAGGTTGCTAAACTTTATTAGCTCAAGAAATTAGTGTTCTAGGTTGCTTTGGTTAAATATGCATGTAAATTAAGATACGATGTTAGTTTTTTCAATCTAGGAATTTACCACGGTCATTTGTAATTTTAGTCCAATCATCGTTAATATCTTTTCGTGAGAATGATTAGCTTCAGAAATAAGGTAGGAAAGAAAATATATTAAAAATGTGTGTGTAAATCTTAAATAAATAAATATTATATTTGGCCCCTTTTTAAACAAATCAAGTTATGAATAGAGCACGTGGCTAGTTAAGAATGTGATGTAGCTGAGTAACCGGGGGACATTCATCACAAATTTTTGCCTTCATGTTAAAAGGCTATAATGAAATTCCAACCAAGTTGCTTAATAAAAACATGACCTAGTTGAGTAACTGAGGGACATTTATCACAAATGTTTGCCTTCACATCAAAAGGCCAGGTTCATGTTAATAAAATTAATAAACATAGTTTTTTATTTAATAAATCCCATTGATCTTGTGAATAAGACGATTTCTTATGAAAAGCTATGTAAGGATAGTTACAATTTTGATCAATTAACAAAAGTGATAGGAGTGAATGAATGTGACATGAAGTCCTGATTAGTATGTATATTTATTTTAAAGTAGTTAGACACAGATTTCACAAGTTAAGTTAGAACAACTTGAAGGATCGTGTTTATAGTTAAATTTGTTTTGTGATGTTCAACGTCATTGTACCATGGTTATGTATGTGTGTTTTGTTTATAGGTGTGATTTGAGTTTTGTTTTTAGCTTATCTTTTTCTTGAGGACAGGGAAAAGTATAATTATGGGGATGTTGATAGTTTTAGATTGCATAATATTTTACTGGGTAGTTTAGTATTTGCTTAGTTGTTAAATTAAATGATTAATGCATGTTTAGGTTAGGATTGTGTTATTTAGTTAGATATTTATGTTTTAAGTGTTTTATGAGTTAGAGCATGCTATTAAGCTTAAATTTTGTGTATTTGAGGTGCCTTGATGTATTTATTAGTATTTGAGAATAGATAATAAAGAATGGAGGAGAGTCTAAGGAAGCCCAGAGCAAGGCTCAGGGCCACGATCGTGACAGAAGCTTCTTTCTGTCCATCTTTTATTTCATGTATCTAATGTATAAGATGGGATTGATGATGATGAATTTTGGATTAAGGATGTTATAACTTTTCTTTAAGGATTTTTTCTTTATTTAATGTTATTCTAGTTGTTTTGTGTTAATGCATCTAGGTGTTATGATTATTTGTTGTAATTACATGCTTCAGTAATAAATTAAGAGAGTGAATCGAATGTAAAATGATTTGGTTGGTTAATAAGAGTTAAACGTCCTAATAGACCACGCAATTAATCAAATTGCTAATTATACAGAGAGAGATCTCGTATGAGCACTCGGTTGTTTAGTAGAATGCTTAAAATCTGATTAGGTTATGAGTTGATTGTTAATCTATAGATTACATGTTCGGTAACTCAATTTAATTAGGGTTTATTAATTAGGGCTTAGTGATTATAACTTGAGAGAGAGTAATCAACCCATCGATAGTCTAGAACTGACACCACATTAACATAAAAGTGACTAAGTTAGCATCAATAATAGGATAAATCCCCTCAACTATAATTTTTTAATCTTCCTTAGTTGAATTCCAATTTGTCATTTGGTGGTGCTCAATTTTTGTTTCTTGTGTTAATTTTACGAATTCATTTTCAAGCAATACATATCTGATTGTGTACTTTTTTATTTTTTATTTTCATTTTAATAATCTTTTTAGGCCTTAAATAACTGAGAATTAGATTAGTTCACCAACTCCTCGAGGGATCGACAGCTCATATACTATGTTCACGTCTCATGCACTTGCGGTGTATTGACGGATTTATAAGATTAAAACTTGCTCAACAGACCCCATCTCTAACCTCATTCATTCCTAGTTCTCTTTTTAGGCAGCAATTTAATTCCCTAGCAAGACTTATCACAATGGAAGAGATTAAAAAGATAGTGTTTAGCTTAAACCTCAATAAAGCCTAAAAGATTGAATGCATGTTTTTCTTTTGGAAGGCTTAGGACCTTTTAAAAGTGTAGATGAGTAGGATGGTAGTGGAATTCTTTTTTAGATCTAAGATGTCGAAAGTTTAAAAAAAAACTCACTTATGCCTTTAATAGATGCATAATTAATCATATTTATACCTCATATTTGATGTATTTTTTCTTTATATTGTATACTTTTATTATACATTTGGTATTTAATTTGCTTCAAGTGCATTTATGGGTTATAATTTCCTTTATAGGCCAAATGAAGAAGAATTTGAATGAAAACATAGCATAAGTGTAAGTTCCTTAGGCTATGCAAAATTGCAAAATTTGGGGATTTTTTAACATGCACAGTCTAATACATGCCTATGTATTACATCATGGAAGACACTAAAAATTATTATAAAAAGATGTGTTTGGAGGCAAAATAGAGAAGCAGACTTTTGGAGGTGATTCCAGACATCGCGAACATCCAAAAGTGACAAAATTTATTCAGGAACATAGAGTACATGAAGAAATCATCAAAAGATCCATTAGAATCTAACATCAAATCTCTAGCTTGCTAGAACATACGATAAAAGAGAAACGAAGATTTAAAATTATGAAATCTTTATTTTCTATTCGTTTTTCTTTTAGTTTATGTTTGATTTTGTTTTCAATCATATGTAGTTAAACATCTTTAGTATCTAGGTATGATAAACCTTAATTGATATAACAATATGTTTTGATTTTTTATTTAATGCAATGGTTTTGATTGATTTATTTTGATTCAATTATATGTTTAATAAATGTTCTAATAGATACGAAATATTAGCTCATAATTTAATTTCATAACACATATATTAATAAATCCTATGTATGAATATATCTATCATAATTTATAGGAGTTGATTGCAAACCTAAAGATAGGTCGACATAAATCCTCTAGGTTACGGTTAAACCTAATAGTGGAATTCAAAAATTGATAAAGCAATCCTAGGTCGGTATAAATCCTCTAGATTATTGTTACACCTAGTAGTGGAATTCACAAATTGGTAGCAATCCTATAAACTTTAACCTTAGCAACTTGGTTGATAAACTTAGGATTAGTTGTTAGTAGACTCGAGAGAGCTATCATACGATAGGAATTTCCATAGTCTAATAGTCAATAAAATAATTGCTTAATAAGATGTTAATTATTTAATGGTTTTAGGAGATTCGTTACCTAGTCACTAATTCTTGATATTGATTATTTTCTAAGTGATTTACTTCATTTCTGTGTTCAATATTGCTGCCTATTTTATTTTAATTGTATAAGTTTTAATTTTTTATTAAAATCCAAAATCAATCTTTAGGCTAGATAATTGGATAAACGTAATTATTAGTGACCACTGGTTTCGTGTGATTGATCAGTACTTATTAGTATTAGCTATAGCTATGCAATGCATCTGTGGTAAATTATATTGTTATAGAAATAACCAATTAGCCTCATTCCTAGGATCCAAAAAAATTCTTCTACGAAGTATTTTAGAAATATAGTATATTGCAGCACCCTTTATAATATAATTTCCAAGTTATTAGTTTTAAGGCTTAAGTTGATACTTTTACCCTTAATTAATCTCTCACAAGTAGTTATTACAGAGGGTAAAAGCATAGGGAATAATTAACTTTTAGACCAAAAGCTCATTAAAAATTGTTATTTAGAAAGTTTAGGTAGGAATTATGCAATAAAGAGTGATCTTCTTAATGCATTTGACTCTATGGATTGGAATTTCATCCTAAACTTATCAAAAGAATTTAGTTTCCTATATTTATTGATTTTATGGATTGCTCAATGTATCACAAAACCTTCATACAATGTTATAATCAATGGTGAAGCTGTTGATTTGGTCATAGGTATAAGGGGTATTAGATAAGGGGACCCCCTTTTAATTATATATTCACCATTATGATTAAGGTGCTCTCTAGATTAACTAATTACAACATCATCCTTAAGAATAATTTCAAGTTTAAAAAAAATTATGATCAGTTGAGAATCTTTAAGCTGTCTTTTACTAATGATCTACTTTTATTCTATATGGATGACGCAAGATTAATATCATGTCTCATCAATTCCCTAGATTCCTTTAACAAACTTTCTAGGATGAGCATAAATAAGGGAAAAAAACTATATCATGTTCTCTTTAGATGCTTCTTATTCATCAGGTTCTTACTACACTTTTAGGATTGTTTATAAGATCTCCTCCATTTACTTATATAAGTGTACTTATTAATTCAAAAAGCATTTCACACTTGGACTAACAACCTCTGTTTAATATGTTAAGAAAAAAATAATAGCTGGTGTAATAAGTGCTTAACTTATATTGGTTTACAATTGATTATATTAGCACTTAGCAATCTTCACATACATTGATCCTCACATATTCTCCTTCTCAAAAAGATTTGTAAGGATATAGAGAATTTATTAAGAAATTTCCTATATGGAAGTGATGGCCACTAAAAGTCTTATACTAAATTTAATCAGAAAGCTTTTTTTTTTACCTAAATAGAAAGGAGGATTGGGTATCCAATCTATCTTTATAATGAATAAGGTCTTTTTTTTTGGAGAATTTTGGACAACAAGGAGTTCTTATAGGTTAAATAAATCAATGGATATTAATTATAAGGGAAAGTTTTTGTTATATTAAGTTAAGAAAAGATACATTCTAGATTATCAACCAATTATTGAACCTTAGGAGCAGTTTACAAAATTCAATCAAAGTGAAATTCGGTAATGGTAATGAAACTTGGTTATATTATGGAAACTAAAGTGTCTTAGGGCCTCTTTATTTACTTATTATCTTTTACAACCTAAAACTTCACTATCTTAACAATATAAGATTCAAATTGCTCATCAAAGATGGAGATTGGTTTTGTAACAATATAGGAGCTAACACTTTTAGAATTTATTTTCCTAAATACCAAACTAAACCTAACTTTAAGGATCAGGTCACCTAGTTATCTAGTTCATCTAGTACCTTCTCCACTAGCTCTTGTGGGGATGTTTCATAAATCAAGCTCCTAAAAATAGTTGGTTTAGATTAGTATGGAATAGATTCCTTTCACCAAAATTCTTTTTATTTAATGGTTAGTTGTGAAAAATAGCTTAGGCACTCTTGATAGACTAAAGACTCTCTTCTTATCCTATATCCTAATTGTAAATTATTTTATGAAGCTCCTGAACCAATAAATTGTCTTTTCTTTATTTGTTACTTTTCCTAATTACCTATGGAGGGATATATAACTAATGTGCAATCATTTTTGTCACTTAGAAGAGTGGAATGACATCGTTCAATAGACTTCTTCTCCTTACCGACTCTTTAAATATAATTACATTTTCTTCAAAAACAACTTTTGGTTATGCAATTTACTTGTTATGGTGGGAAAGAAATTCAAGGATATTTAAAAACCTTATATGGATGCTCATTATATTATAATAAGGAATTTCAATAGGATCAAGGAATTGGTAATAGGATTGAAGCTTAATCTCTCTTCCAATATGATAAGTCAATGGAGCATCTTATATACTAGATACTAAGTCTTACATTTGTTTTTTGATTCCCATATGGTTAGAACATCCCAGCTTAAATATGTCTATGTTTACCTTAGCTTTATCTAGCTACTAATAGTTTGTATCTTTTTGGTAACATTTGAGTTAAATATTCCTATTTTTGCTAAATGGATATCTTTTATGAACTAAGGCTTAGTACTTGCTTTAATAAAATTCTTTAACTTCCAAAAAGATGTTTTATGCCGTTAAAATTTTGAGCTAAAATCTCATTTGGTCAAATAAAGTTTATAATAGCTTTAGTTAATGTTTATTAGAATAATATTTCTTAGAATAATAAAACATAATGAATTCAAATTTGATTAATAGAATCTCACTTGGTTACGAATTTCATAATTGTTTTAATTGATGTTGCTTAGAATAATAAAAAATAATGAATTCAAACTTGATGAAAATGTTTATGAAAGTGAATACATTAAAATTTGGAAGAAAAAAAATCAAGTTTAGGATAGTGTATGCATAATTTTTTTTAATTAGGTTTTTTGTTAGATTTATAACATAACTATATTCATTGTATATGATAATTTTGCTTGTTAATGAATGAATAAATAATAAGTTTCTATATTTGTCTCTTTCTCTCTCTTGTATATTCTTTTCTCCTTCTAAAATTTTTTCTTTTTGTTTTTATCTTTCTAAACACCCTTTCTCATTCTTTTTCTTATATTAACTATTCTCTTTTTTTTTTGTAATTCATAATACTTAATCTGTAAAATCAATCTTACTAATAACAAAACATTTTCTTAGTTAGATTTTATCAATTTATATTTACAATTTGGTGAAAGAGGAGCGACAAGAGAGATTATAAAGCAAATAGGGATAAAGAAAAAGAGGACAAAAACATAATAGGTGTTAGTTTAGGAGTGAATTTTAGACTCATCGAACCATGTTAGGTAATGTTTGATAAAAAAAAGGAGTGGTTTAATAAAAGACTAGTGATAAGAGAGAGAGTCAAATTCATGACAATAGTGTTAGTCTGGTAGTTCTTTTAGATTTATTGGGTTGTCTCAAGTTGCACTGTAGAAGCTAACGCATCCCAACATAACCCCAAAGATTATATATAACATATGACTTAACATGATCCAATATGAAAACCTCCATATTGGGTTTATTTTGAGTTAGGTTGGACTATGCAAACCCTAATTGTGAGATCAACTTTAAAATATAATATGCCTATCTATTGATAGTTGAAAACCTAATGCAAGTCACTATCGAATTAATACTTAAAGTGAAAGGAGGTAAATCTAACTTTACTATACATACTAGTTATCTATCTACCTTTCATATGAATCTTATTTGAAAATAATATTAAATGTTTTATAATATGTATATAATTTTATATAAAAGTAACAACTGAAAAAGACAATAAAATTATAAAATTATTCATTCAATTTAAATTAATAGAATAGTTAGATGATATGGTTAACTATAATTTAATATATACAAGGAAATATTTAAAAAATGAACTCTCTTATTCTATCACATAAAACATAAGTTAAGAATAACACCTAATGTAAAATGCTAAATATATAAAGTAATACATTATTTATAAATTAAAAGCAAAAAAGAAAAAGTTTAATCATAAAATAAATGCCTAAAACAAAATATACGAAAACTAGATAATACATAAAGTTAACATAATCATCTTATAATAATTTATTAAAAGGTTAGCGGGTAGATATTAAGAAGATTAAAATTTAAGAATAAAGACATTTCAATTGTTGGTATAAACAATTAATTCACTAATAAATTTTTTGAATCTAATAATTTATGCAATCTTTAATTATTTATAATCTTAGTTGGTCATCAATATATAGAGAATTAGTCTTACATGATAAGACAAAAACTTTCCTTTATTATCTGATATAAATATACAAAAATTAATATTTAATGTTATGTTACACTTAATAATTAATTTATTCATTAGGCAAATAAGTTGATAATTAAAAGAATAAAATCATTATAATGAAAGAATTCTAAGAATTAGTATATCTAAATTATTTACTAACTTCCTTTCAATTTAATTTAACTTAATTTGGAACTATTATGTAACATTTTAAGTAAGTATGACTATAATTAGTTTAGAATGTGAAAACTGAATCTTCTAATACAAAAAAGGGGAATGTCTTTATCTTTCTTTCAACTTTAATAAATATTACATATTAAATTTTGAGGCAACTTTTAAACTTTTGATGGTTCTTATAGGATTTTGTACTTAATTTAGCTTATAAATTATTTATAGACCTTATTTTATCTTCCCAATAAAGAGAGTATGAAATTGAACTAATTTAAGTCAAGTTAGAGCAAGTTTTGGCCTAATTTTATTGGAAGGATATAGATATGATTCATAGCATAGTAGTATGTCCAATCTATGTTTAGTTTCAAAGCACCATAGGTCTTATACAGATCTATGTTAGAGACTTGTATTAATGGTATTTTTTCTGAAATTAAAAAGTTTTCTATAGGGAGATCAACAAAGGTCTAACACAAATTTGTATTATAATTGTATTAGTAGTAACATTTTGAATTTCTAGGATTTTATAAGAGAAAAGAGATGCAGACATAGGGGAGAAGTAATTAGACACAAAACAGTCATTAGAAAGCCAAAATAGAACATCTTGAGAAAAGAAAGAAGTAACTTTGGTGAGAAGGAAGGGATATCCATCATACTATAAGTGAAAGAACTTTAAGATTTTAAGATCCATGAGAATGAGTTCATTTATTTCGTATTTCATCTAAAGATTTTTAACCTTTTTTAATCTTAATATAATGAAAATTGGGATAGATCTAGATAGGATAAATCGTAAAATTATTTTTTTAGATTGATTTAATGAAGGACTCAAATTTTTATGTGAATTATTCATGATTACTCCTAGTGTTTGAGTTGAACTTTACATTTATCTTCATTCATAGAGATTAAGAAATGATATGTATAAATAGATTATGACATTGAAAATGAGAGTTACAATGAATGCTAGAGAAAATACCATATAAATTTTTTTGGATTAAATTAAAATCCAATAAAAAATTCATAGAACAAATTAATGCTTCTTAGGGTCTTTAATTGGAAACAGATTTTAATTAATCAAATTAAGGATAAGGGATTTATTTCTTGAGAAGAATATGGTCGTCATGTTGCAATTTCTACCAGTTTAAAAAACTATGATTAGCAGTTAAATTAAGACAAATGTAAGTATAGAAAGGTTTTAGGGAGACTCTACATCTACATCTTAATTATTATTTGATTGCTTCATTCTGGTTTATTACTCTGGTTTATTATTTTTGTTAGTTATTTTATTTTATCTAATGATTTCTTTTAAGTCAACCATCTTTTATATCAGATTAGATAGTAGAAAGATAATTATTACCAGTACTTATAATCCTCGTGAAAATGATACTTCTATTCATTGGACCATATTATAAGAATTTACATTTTTTTCAATATGTAGTATTATCTAGATCATATATAATTATAAAAACATAATTAATCCCTCATAAACATTCTTTGGCAATTCATAACCACTTCAAATATTAGTGATCAGGATTGGCTGAGGTGGCTGTGGATGGCCAATTTGAAATAAGTCGAATTTTAAATTGACTTTTTATCAACTTATTTATACTATTATAGTATCTTATCTTTTTCTTGCTTATCAATCAACATATTAAGATTAATAATTCTTACAAAATTTCTTTTTGGATTGATGTTTTCACCAAAATATAGGTCAGACTAACTATTTAGTATGTATGAATAGAACCTCAATATTTTCAGAAGTTATGAAATCAAATTCTCAATTGACGGAACTTTTAACCTATCAAGGTTTTATCAATTAAGTCCTGACATGAATTATTTTTTTTTCTTTTACAGATTCCACCAGCTCTAGCTTAGAGCCTAAATGACATTGGCAAGACCCACCCTTTAAACTTAACCCAAAAGCTTCATCATTATCATTAATGAGGGGTAGGAAATAGTGATGATGGTAAAGTTTCTTAGTTAAGCTTAGAAGTTGGTTTCAATAATATCACTTAGGCTATATGTTATTATTAGTAGGACCCATAAACAATGAAAGAATATATGTCAACATTTAATTGACATAACATTGATGGGTATAACTTCCTAAGTTCTAAAAGGAAATTTTTATCGTCATTCTTACTGAAACTAGTTATATAAACACATCAATTGTTGCTCTAGGTAGATATAACTTAAATGGCTAATTGCTTAAAAGAATAAAATAGTTCCTTATATATTTATATAGGTACGATAAAAAAACTCTAACTTTACTCAATTTCACAACACTAGTATGAACTTTAAAAAGTTGAACTAAAATTCTCTAACTTCCAATTTTTTCAAAAATAGTCCATCGTTATACTTTCAGTTAATAATATTGACATGGTTTTTCACATTAACAAATCTACTAGAAAAATGGTTGACATGTTTCCTTTCAAGACATGTCAAATAAAAAATAAAAATCCTAAAATTTAAAACATAAGATCCTTTTTTTTTTGGTCGAATTTGCATAAGCAAACAAAGTGACAGACCTGTGCACAACAAAAATAATAAAAGAGGTAATTGAAAATAAAATCATAAACTCAGGTAAGATGACGAAAAATAGATGGAGAGAGAATGGCAATAGGGAGAGAAATAACTATTTGAATAGGGGATAACATAAAAGAAGTTAGCAATGAAATAAAATTAGAAGAAAGAGAGCAAAACACTAAACGCTTGAAAGAATAAAAAGCCATCTAGTAAAAAAATGGTTATTTGCAAAATCCAGGAGAGAGGAGGAAAAGAGCTCATTGGATATAATAAGAAAAGGTAAGAATGTAAAGAGAATGCTTAGGACAAGGTAGAAATGAACAAAACCATGAAAATTGCTCAAAGACATATAGGAGAGCACACTAGTATGGGGAAAACAAGTAAGAAGTAACTAGAAAAAAGCAAAATAGATACTTAATATATGATTGTTGACTCTTCTTGTGATGTTAGGTTTTAAGTACTTGCTTTTTTGTATTCTATAATTGGAAGCACTTAGGAAAAAGAAGAGATGTTTCTTCTTTAACACAACTACCACTAACATATGATCCAACAAAAGGATGAAGGAAAGGGATAATTTTGATCTCTCTTTATCTCATATTGGTCCTTTGTTTCTTAAAACTAGCAACATATTTGTATGGGATAAGTTTGATCTCTCTCTCTCTCGTACTGCTCCTTTGTTTCTTAGATTCATCATAATTTTCTTCTTTCTATGTCGAACTTCATCCACAACCTAAAATCTTTTTAGGATGGGACGCTTCAATTTTCTAACTAGAGAAAGAACTTACGCTATAGGTTTTAATAATTTTGTTTTTTATTTTTATTTTTATTTCAAGTAGCATAAGTAAGACATGTTTCAGTTATATGTCTAATAGATTTATTGACATAGCTTGTCACATCAACAATGTTAATTAAAGTCTAATGGCAAGTTATTTTTGTAAAAAAATTGATTAATGGATCATTTCACACAATTTTTTAAAGTTTTGATTAGTATTTCAAAAGTGATTAAAATTTGATTTTTTTGTAATTTTCCAATTTATATATAGCAAAATATCAATTAAAATCAAAGTTATCTTAATCAATAATCTAATAAGCTTTTTTAGTATCATATTTTTTTAGATTGTGATTGGAACAATTAAAGTTAGGTTTTTTACTATTAGTGTTAAACTAGAATTCGAGCATGCAATGGAGGAATTCTCCTAGAATTTGTACTTAACTTCTTATCAATGATATAGGGGGCTTTATAAAACTTGGAAAAAATGGAGTTTTAAATTATCAAAATGAAAAAAAAGGTTAAAATGAGGTATAAAATAAAGAAAATAATTAATTGTAGCAAAAAAGGAATCACGAGCTGTAAAAGGAATCTAAGATAATAAAGATGAATTCAAAGTGTAGAGAAGGATGAAGAATAACAAAGTATTATTGAAGTAGGCTAACTATTCTTTCTAGTGATTAGTTTTGTTGTCTTATAATTCAATATATGATTTTTGTCCAGGAATTGGGCATTGTATATATTCTTCCTTGCCCTCATGGTATTGGTGAATTTATAATCCTCTTATCCTTAAGTAGTTTTTTCCATAACTATCCATTTTTCACATTCTAGCTAACTTACTGCCATTATATCCTTAACTTCCATGCTTTGGACTTCCTAAAACTGCTCAACTTCCATTTCACTTAACCATGTTCTTATTAATTGCTTTCCACTAAAAGTAATTTAGGAGGAAAGCTTAGTGACGTCATTGTAAGGATCTTCCCAAACCATAAAAAATCTTTATAAATAGGAAAACTTGAGCCAAAAAATCATATAAAAGACCATTCATATATAAAATACCTACCTTTCTATCTATTATGAAAGATGGAAGATCTCTTTTTCTTAAATTTCAAAATCTTGTTATTCTCTATAATTGTGGCTTCCACTCATCACACATCTTTGTCTTCTTCAATAGATTCTGTCAAACTGAATGCCACAGATGTATGTTTATAATTCCTATTCTTTCTTTAAAATTTACTTCTTTATGTAGGCTGTAATTCATGAAGTGGTCTCTATTTTGATTGAACCTCTTCTAGCCTTTGAAAGAATTAGGTAAAGTACTTTTTAGGCTTTAAATCTTCCTTTTAATTATAACCACTAATTATAGCATTTGAATTCCCTTTTTAACATTATGAAATTATTTCCCCATTTTGATCATAAACATGGATTTCCTCTAACTATCAGTATTCCTTAACCTACTAATTCTTCTTACCCATCTTTACCTTATTTGGGAAAGGTAAGTAAATCAAACTTTCCATTGGAATTCACTATGTTTCAAGATCTTTAATCCTTGAAGCTATGGCCAAAAAATGTAGATCAATGAGATAAGTGAGTGGATAGGTTGTACCTTTCATATTATTCAACTTAAACAAAACATGGCCTTTTGTAATTAATAGCTCTTTCTAGGAATTCCTTAAAATATCAACTAACCTTGTATTTGCCACTTTGAAATTATGGATTCATTGTTATAAATCTTTCATTTTTCCTTTAGACCATCCTCAATCTCATTGAATGATGTTCTTTTTTCTAACGGAACTGCCTAAAATTGGGGAAGATTTCGTTTGCTTGGTGGAAGAGACCCCTAGCTTAGATCCTAATGCTTTTAAGTGTTGTTTTAATTTTAAGCTGATAAAAAGCTATGATTTTTTTAGAACTCCCATTTCTAAAGGAAAATATATCAAGTTCATTTAGGTCATGTTGAATCAATTTAGTTTTTTCCCTGTTATTAAAAAACCAAGTTTGGATTTCCTTCCCTTTTCTAGGTTAATAGCCTCTATTTAATTATTTTCTCTCGGTTGTATTTTCTTAGTATTCTTCTATCAAAACTAAAGGAGATGTATTTCCAATCTGTCCTTGTAGTGACTTAACTTATATGTATGGTTTATTCAACTTTGGATTTTCACTTACTTCCCTAAACTTAAGGAAAAAGAAGGTTTGCCTTCCACTAATTCTAGGTTCCCAAAGTTCCTTGATCTTTATTTGTCCATTAATTTCTGTAGAAGCTCCTAAAGAATTCATTGGATTTTTTCACAATTTAAAGTCTAGGTCGAAGGAAAATTGAATCCTTTCGAATACTTTTCTTAAAGGATCTATTGGCTTCGAATTTTGAAGACTTTTGAAACTTTTTTGGATGTTTATTAGAAACTTTTCCTTGTCTATATCAATTTTAGATTTTTTATTTTTGGTGGTGATAAAGCTCTAAAACTTGGCCTTTCTATTACTAAAATTGGGTTTTGAAGTATAACATCCTTATCTCTAGAGTAGGCAATTTGGCCTATCTTTAGGAATTCCTCCTGCAGTTTGTTTTCTAGACTACCCAGTTGAAGTTCCTTTTGAAGCAAAGTTGTTAGTGACAAGTTCATTTAAGTAATCCTTTCCATTATCAATTTTTAAAGTGCATGATCTTTAGTGCTAGTGATGCAGACACAAAGGCTTACCACTTTTAGTGGTGAATGAGTTTTCAGATTTTAGTACCCTATTTGCATTATGCTTTTCTTAAAGGTATTACCTCTGATTTAAGTTTTTATGCCCTTAACATTTATTCTTAGCTCTTATCATTATAGGTTTTAGAATTTTAGATGCTGAGAACAGAGAAGAAGGGAAGCCTACTTTTCGAAAGGAAGTGGATTCAAAAACCTTATTTCTAAAAGAAAGATCAAGGAGAAGTCCCCAATGGCTTTAAGCTCTAAGAAATCCAAAAATCTTACCCCAAAAAGTTATGCTAGAATGTCCACCCATTCTTCTACTAGAATGCTCAAAGAAACCAAGAATACAGAGCCTGTGGTTAAAGATACCCTTCATATAGAAGGGACTTTTTTTATGCCTGAGAAGGTTGTTAAGGAGTATGGAACTTTCTTTTACTACTTTTGCCCAATTTTTTGTATGATTTTATTTATAGTTTTATATAAAAAATTTGTATTGCAAATGTACAAATTGTAACTTATAGCATAAAAGGTATCATTCCCATACGAATTTATTAGTCACTTATCAACTTGAATGCACTTTATCTAAGGTAATAAAAGATTGCATCAAAGAATGAAAAATAAATTAACTAAAGTTAAAATAAACTAATCATTAATCAAGTGAATAATTAAAACTAGTAATAAGAATAAAGTAAATCAACGATGGAAACCTATGAATTATTCTATCCTTATTTTGTCTTACCATTTTCTTATTGATTCAATTTATGCTTAATCCTAGATATCCTAAGGTTATGATTACTCTGTCTCAAGATCTAATCAAGTAATCCTAATTGAAATCGATAATCACAAAATTGTAACTTCTCGATTTACAAAATTGTTCCTAACTATCCAATTAGATTTGAAACATTCCTAAGGATAATTAATTCACAATTAAGACCTCTCATCAATTGTTTATTACTCTGATATTTGTAAATTTATTAAGCTATTAACTCTTGTTACAAAACTTTACATCCTTTTAATTATATAATGTTACTTAAAAGTAGGAATTCACTAAATTCTTCCATATTTTTGACAATATTAATAGCATTTGGCATAAAACATGTAATCTTTTATGAATGATGAAAAATAGTGACCATATTGTATAATTCATCTCATCTTTATTCCAAATTGATGTGTTCCATATACCGCCTCTTAAACTTGTCTCATGATTGTTAATGCCTTAGGCATCCCAAGACACCTCAAAAGAAGTTCATTGTTTCCTTAAAAAACAAGATTCCTTTAATTAACATAAAATTGAGTGCTTATTATTTAATTTTATAAGGTACTTTCTTGCTAGGATTTTCTAAAAATTCCTTAATGTCCACTCTCCAATCCTGGGTAGCTTCTTTATTGATATTAAGAACTTACAAGGAAATTCCTCTTTTGTAAATGGATGGAAGGATCTTTGTTATACCACAATGCACTTATGAACTAAATCTTCAAACATTCAACCCATATGTAATATGTGATAGTTTATTTGCCTCCTAGTTTTTTATTCACAAAATATATTGAAATTCTACCTCATTAAAGAATTCTAGTAATTGGATAGCAACTACATAATTGGATGACAAAGTCAAGCTTATACACTTATATTCCCCTACCACCTAGTATAACACTTATTGAGAATATCCTTTGATAAGAACTTCTTTGCTTGAAAGATCAACTAAAAGTTCTAGTCTAATTTTGAAGTCTTCATACTTTGTCTTATTATTAATATATAGGAAAGAACATTTTAAAGAAAAGAAGAGTCTTTTCCCCTTTTAGTGCAATATTTATATTTCAATATTAATTGACTTCTTTGTATTAAAGATGTCAAATTTCTATTCCGAAGGATTCTTCTAACAACTGAGAACTAAATGTCCTATATCCTCTTATACGTCAAGCATAGATTTGCTTATAAAAAATCAACTATCATATATGACAAGCCCCTATCCTACAATGACTAAACAACCTACCCAACACTCCATGGTAGCCCTTCATTCGATATCTGCATTGGCTGGAAAGTTCCTGTGAAGCTAAGCATATTTTTCGTTTTATGGAAAAGCTTTAACTCAACAATAAGAAATGTAAACAGTGGAGTTTTGTTTTTAATTTTATTAAAAATTTCGATAGCACATCAAATGTATTTTGACATCTTAAAATTTTCAAATTCCTTGTAAAAGGTCAAAACATCAATTTATTAACTAGAAATTATAGACTTCAAATCTAGTCACACTCAACCTCAAATAGTTACATAAATAAAATTTGAAAAGGTAAAAAAAAATCTTGCATTTCATTTGAAAACCTTTATAAACATCCATTCTTTACATAAATGTATATTTCAAAACATGATCAAAATATGCAATAGTTCTCAAAAATATGTACAAGGAAAAAATGCCTACACAATAACACATGACGAAGTTGACTACTTATGAGATGGAGTCACTGCTATTAAAGCCCGTGGGAGGTTTTATTTAAAAACAAAAAATAGAGTGTGAGGTAAACGAGCTCAATGAGTGTGAATAAAATTCTTTACAAATCATTTGTAATCATTGACATGTCCCTAAAAGAAATTAATCTCATTTAGTATAAAAAATACCAATATAAACATATAAGCCTTTTAAAACAAAATTTCTTAATTTAAATTTGAAAGCAAATTTCTTTTAATATAAAAATACCAATATAAAACATATAAGCCCCTTAAAACCAAATTTCTTAATTTTAATTTGAATGCAAATAATGGTGACATTATTTATTGTCATGAACTTCTTATATGATGTAGCCCACCTTAAACTTCTTTGCGTTATGGTTCCCTTACGCATAAGGTCACGAAGCTGGTTTCACATTGCTTACCTATGACTGGTTAACCACTAGTTACAAAACTAGTTCTCCATCGCTTACTCGTAATAGTTTAACCATTATAGATTGGTAGTTACGGATCTGGTTCTGGATCACTTACTCATAATGAAATTTTTGTATCCCAGGAAATGTTACCTCTGATTTCCCCAATTGATTCAGCCTAACCTCCTTTTTAAAACAATCAACCACTACACGATGTGTGGACAACCATTCTATTATGAGAATAGCATTAAAATCTCAAATATCCAATATAATCATGCTTGTCGGAAACTCCTTACCCTTTATCATTATTTTACTATCTACAAACACTCTTTCAGCGAAGAGTGAGTTTCCAGTTGCAATGGAAACTACTATCCCATCATCTAACAATTGAGGATAAACATTCAATTTTATAGAAAAACACATAGACACAAAAGAATGTGTAGCACTAGAATTTACTAAAGTATAAACGTCTTGCTCAAAGATAGAAATCATAGCGATGACTACATCTGGTGTGGCATCAGCTTACTGTTGAGTGATCGCAAAAAATTAGGCCTATGTACGGAGTCTACTTGCCTATCCTATAAAGGTTGCTCCCTTACTCCCTGAACCTATGTTGGCTATAGTAAAACTCGACCCTCTAGTTTGAGAACCCTGACCGCCCTATCTATAACCGCCTATAACTTGTGGAGGTGTTGAAGATGAAGTTATAGATCTTTTTGTAGTGACTAATTATAGAAAATCTTTGATAAAGTAGCCCTCTTGATCACAGTGGAAGCAAGATGTCATATTAACTTGACGATCACCCAAATGTCTTTCACTGCAAGTAGCACACTGTGGCATTGGGTTCCTGGTGTTATGCGAATCCTTGGGCCTAGTGGATGGCCCAAAGGATCCCTAACTGGATGATCCTCCTTTGTTAAATCTCTTGCCACCAAACCATCTTCATTTATTTTCATTTACTGTACCCTAGGATGAACTAGTTGATGCATTGTGATTCTGTTATGATTTTGTACTATGAATAATTATTGTTGCATTTCTCTCCACTTTTATCAAAGTTTTAACTAATTTAGGACTCAAGCCTACAGAAAAACTCTTACACTTTTTTTGCTCACTATCAGTAATAAATGGAACATTTTTAACAAGTTTTGAAAATTTCTTCTTATAATCTGTCACTAACATCAAAACTTGCTCTAGACGAAAGAATTCCTCTACGCTGGCATCCTTATAACTTTGTAGTAAAATTTGTTTGTGAAATCTCTTTGAAATTCTACCTATTATACCCTATCCAGACATCGTCTCTCAATAGCCTCCCACTAATCCTTTACCTTGTCCTCGAGAAGAAAGCTGGAAAACACAACTCGCTGTTCATTTGTGCATCCCACAACTTTGTATATCTTTGTAACCCAGTATAACCATATGAGTGCATTATCGGGATCTCCAGTTCCATCAAAAGTCTTTGTTCCAAGTTTATAGACTCACTCAATTGAACATCCAGAGGCTTTCACATTCTGGCGTGACTACCGCATCGCCACGATGAGTATTTGAGCTATTTGTTTTGCATTAAAATTCACTCAGCCTAGTTTCGTAGGCCATAAAGATTCTTCTTGTAGCTAGTTAATAGATGCATTCGATGAATATGGCATATGTTCACCCTCCTGTGCTAGAGGTGCCTTAGGTGTAGGATTTATTGGAATAGATCTCCTAAGACATCCACAACCTCGCTTATGTATCATGTATGTATTCGACAAAAATACAAATATGTAAAACTTTCAATTTATGAAACCACGTGCATGTAAATCACAACATTTTGTTGCTCACCTCATTTTTAAAAAAACATAAAAACGTTAACCAAAAAGGACGCAACCCATTTTTTTTAAAAAATGGGCTATGATACCAACACTGTCCTGAAATGACTAGGAGATCTGCCCGGCACTTCACGATGGCCGTCCTAAAAGGTTCCCATGAAGCTAAGTTTATTGCCCTTGTTATGGAAAAGCTTCAACTCAACAATAAGAAATTTAAACAATGGAGTTCTATTTTTTAGTTTATTAAAAATTTTGGCGGCAAAAAGGTTAGATTTTTTCATCCTAAAAATTTGACAGTCCTTATAAAAGTGCAAAATAGTTCTATTATCACATCAACTTCTCATCAACAAATTGCAGACTTCAAATCCACTCACATGCAACCTCAAATAGTTACATCAATAAACTTTGAAAAGCTAAAACTAAATCATGAATTTCATTAAAAAAACCTTTATACACATCCATTCTTTACACAAATGTACATTCCAAAACAAGATCAAGA